>JMFS01136163.1:0-18481 GCA_000699545.1 Podiceps cristatus | reverse complement strand
CGAGCAGGGTGGGAGTGGCCTTGAGGAGGGTGTAACCTGCTCATGGCCCCAGGGAGGGAAGTGCTGGGGTGTGGATGGCCCTGGGGAGATGGGGGTCAGCGAAGGGGGGGGAGGTGAGGGGCAGTGTCCTGGAGGGGATGAAGGCCTGGGTGCCTGTGGTCCTGCGTGGGGAGCTGGGGGGTGTGGAGGGTTTCTGTGGGAAAGCGGTTTGAAGGGATTTTCTGCCATGGTTGTTCCACTCCTTGAAGCTGAATGAGTGCATTAGCGTATCTCCTCTGCCCCGCAGGTGCTGGAGCAGCTGCAGCCTGGGGCGCTGGGTGCTATGCTGGTAGTTGAATTGAAAACAGAAGAGGGTGCGGGGAATAAATATATAATAAAGCAGGTGAGAAGGTGGTTGCTAGGAAAACAAGAGTCCATTGGCACATTTGTCATCTCCACAGGCCCTTCTGATAGTAACAAACATGTTGGGCAGCTTGGCTGCTGGGTAGGATTAGGTTATATCTTACTGTGCTGCTGTTTTGGAAGCTGGAAGATTCAGATCAGTTTACCAGAATATTGAGGTTAGAAGTAGGGAAGGGGCCTATTTAGGTCCATCCAGTGTGTTTTCACCTTTGCTTACTGCTACTTGGACAGCACAGAAGGACTGGCTAGCTGTCGCTGGCTCATTTAAAGCTCTGTTACTGGCCATCTCCCAACAAGACTGCTCCAGACGTAAGAGATGGGAGCTATTGTTGAAAATTTATGCCAATTCACACACAATTTGAAGTTCTAGTCATCTTGGCAAGATTGTTCTTGTTTGAAGTTTGGCTGTCTCTATATTAAAGTCTCATCCTTGTCTTGTTTGGTGCAGGTTGAATGCGTTGAAGAAAAGCAAGCAGCTGAGGCCTTGAAGGAGGTATCAATCAGTGCAGTTTTTATTTACTACTTCACTTACAAAGACCAAAGTCTTAACAGAACAAAGTCTTGTATCTACAAGGATTAATTAAGTAAATAGTCAAGATGTAAATCGGGCAGGACTATCTGAGTGGTGTTTTCCCTCCTCCCTTCTTGAGCTCAGGTCAGGATTTTGTATTAATTGTTTCCTGTATTTGAATATGTAGATTCAAATGGACAGCTGTTCTCGGAGGATAGTTGTTTTTCAGGGTTCGTATTTGTTTTGTACTGAAGACAAAGAGCAAAGCTCATCCTTTTGGCCTTTAAGCTGAAGATGAGCCTTGGTCTATTATAGTTATTAATAACTTAATTTCTAGTTAACATATTTCATTATATTAATTTCTCAGAGTTGGACTTCTTTGATGTGAACTATTTGACTAGTTTTCTCCCTTTGCACTTTTCTGCAAAGTTGTTTCAATACCTCAAGTAAGAAGCAACATCACAAATACTATTAAAATACCACAATTTGTTTCAACAAAATATGCAAAGTAACACCTGATGGATTAGTCTCAGTGTCTGTATGCATCACATCTGCAGTTGAAAATGATTGAGAATGCATGTCTGTACAGATGTTTCATCCTACTTGAGAGGTAACCTCCTTAGGTACTGAGTCTGGCTTTACTGATAGAGTTTGATCCGATTTTTCTGCTGATGTACATGTCTTGAAATAAATGCAGTTGTGCCAGCTGGGAGTGTTTCTCTTAGTTTTTCTGTTGTGTCTGCTCAGTCACAAACAACTATAGGAGAGTAAGTTGAATTCCTTCTACCTTTTGCATCATCAGCAAATTTGTTAAAGTAATTGCTAATTGTTAGGGCCTTATATGGAAACCAGCTTCAAGGAGATAAGCATCTCACTGGTGTCATAATTTCTGTGGTTCAGGCTTGCATAGGGGTTACTGGAAATAATGGCTGCACTAGAAAATCACCTTGACTTCCATTTTCCAAGGTGTGTTTTCAGTTTGGATGTTAGGAACTGAAGAAGAGTTGTTTACATATCAGCTCCCTAAGGAATTCCCTTGATTTTCACAAGGGTTTTACAGCATTAGATTGAGTAGAGTCTTACTGAAATATTTTCCTTAACTTGACGCTTGTACATGCAAATGTATAACAGAGCTTGCACAGTGAAAGGATTTGATCAAACAGGACATTAACAAGTCAGGAACTGGCTTAGGATGTTATTTAAGGTCCTGTTCAGTGGGAATGACTGTGTAACTGTAGAAAGCTCTGTCTTTTCTTATTCTATGCAGGCAAGAGATTTGCTAAAACTTCATCATTCAAACATCTGTGCTTACAAGGAATTGTTTGTGACTTGGGATAATGAGACCTTTGCTTACTAGGATTGGTTAAACTGGATTGGTTAAACTGGAACACATGGTTAACTTGTAGGCCTGTAAGCAATTTTGTAGGTTTAAATTTGAGGTCATTGGTGTGAGATGCTAAAAAAAAAAGTTATTTGATTTGAAACAAGCCTGCTTTTTAAATTCCTGAATAAACATTCTGAAAAGCTGTGAAGGTATATGGATTGGAGTCCATCACATGGCAGTATTGCCTGCTGACTCACAGATTCTGATGTGAATCAGTATGCAATACTGATTTTCATGCCTGCATGAAAACCCTTTTATTGGAGACTATAGGAAGCCGAAAGCCCTGACTGACTTCTCTGCAGGTTTTATTCAGTGCTCAGGCAAAACTTGTGTTGATTTTATGGATGTATATTTGACCTGAATTGTCCCGTATTGCTTCAGATAAGATGCTTGACAGCATTTTGGTTGTGTTGTGTTTTGTGTGTTTTTTTTTTAAAAAAACAAACCACAAAATACATGCTGTATTTTTAATAAAAGAAAATAAATATTGTTTCTTCTGTGAGGGATTTATCATCTTGGAATACCTTGGTATTGGTGAACATCGCACCCACTAGTCTGGCCAAGTGCTTGGTTTTACCTTTCTTACTGGATATGTTACTGCCTGTGAACAATTAGATGATTTTGGTATAATGTTTTATTACAGATGTCATCTCTGTTCCTCTGTCTGGTAATGCAGCACTCAGGCCAAGGAGATCTTTCAACTGTAATCAAGGAAAAAAGGCAGAAGTCAGAAAAAATAACAGACATGGTAAAAAGTACAGAAGAGGCATCTGGTTGAACTGACAGAGACTCAGTGCTTTTATTTCTTCCTCTGTATTCCCTCTTTCTCAAAGTCCTCCCCAAAATCTTCAAAGCACAGTGTTTTGCTGGGTGGTTTTGGAAGCATCTTCCAAAAGGTATTTGTCAGTTATTCTGTTTGTTATACTTCCATGTATATTCCCCTCAACAGGTGATTCTGAAGTTCCTGGGACAGATGGTGGATGCTTTGTTTTATATACACAAACAAAATATTTTCCACAGGTGAGTGGAAGAAATCTTGTTCTCTTTGTCTGGTGGGTCACTGTTCTTTGCGGTGACTGTTGGTTCGGCACAGCTGTTCACGTAGAGGCAGTGAATGTTACTGTCCCAAAAGGGAAGCAGGAGGTAGAAATTCTGAATTTCATCTATACGTTAGTTTTCTGTGACTTCAGAAGTCACCTCTTGAGTTTTGTCTAGAATTATCCATGAGAGGAAGGATGTTTCTTGTTTTTTTGAATCTGCTAAAATTCCAATATTTTTATAATATTAAATATTGACCATATCTATTAATGCTTACATTTTGGTGGTGGTGATGAACAAGGTATACTTTGTGTATTTAAAGTAAGAGACAGCCGCTGCATTCCATATTCAGGTAAATTTGTGTCACAACCACAAATTTTAAAGCACTTCACAGTAAAAGAAAATAATTGTATTTCAGTTGATTATCACTGCATGTCTAAAAAAACCCAAACCACCAACCCACAAACAAAGACACAAATAATAAAAACCCAAGCCACTCACCGCCACGTCACCTACTCTCCCCCCAGAAAAAAAACCCCAACTTTCTGCTGTGTAAAGATGCTGGAAACCTGTAGGTATGTCATTAGACTCTAATTTCCCAGGCTGACAGAAAATGTTTGTGTTGCAGAAATATCAAGCCGTCAAACATACTTGTGACTGGTGAAGCATCCTTCATGCTTAGTGACTTCAGTACAGAAACGCTTATGACAGATGAGATGAAATGGAAAATAAGAGTGGAAGAAAGTAGATATATTTTACTTTTTGTTTCTTACTTTATTTTTAAAGATTCAGTTATGGTGGATACTTTATTCCTCAGAGAAAAATCAGCCAAAGAGGAAAAAATTATCTTCTCTCCCCCTTCTCTTCATTATACTATTTGTCTTCTAAAGCATGAATAGGATGTTCATAAGCATCTGCCTGCAGTATTAATTGTATTCACAATTGAAAACTATAGATATGTCTCAAAACGCTGCAATAGGTACAGTTGGAATTCTTTTTAGTTTGATACATCTGCAGTAACATCTTAAAAAATTGTTCATCAGTTATAGCGCATTTATTAGTCTCTTGTGGTATATCACCAGTAAAAGATACCTAATTTCTGCAAAATATCTTAATTATTTTCAGGCATGAAACAATTGCCTGCAGTTCATTGATGTGGAAGCATTACCATATGATTCTTGTTTCAACAGATAGCAAGTCTTGGATGGCTCCAGAAGCATTTGGTTTTTCTTTTACGGAGAAGTCTGACATCTGGTCTCTGGGTTGTATTCTACTTGACATGATGACCTGCTTTGTTCTGAATGTATGTAATAGTGTTTCATTATAGATTTAAAATGTCATGGGCCCACTGGGATATCTATAAACGAATGTGTGAAAGCTCTTCTGGTACTATACTCCTTACAGGCAGAAGAGATAACTTCATTACTGCAGGATATTAGACAGGATGCCAGCTGTCTTGAGGGAGTTCAGACACTAATGCAAAATGGAGATAACAGCTCTTTGCCTTTATTTCCAATTTTATTTATGATGCTACAGATTCAGCCCAGCATGAGACCCACAGCAAAGTGAGTTCTGGATGCTTTCCCTTTGCTGTTTTTTTTTTTTGCCCTAAACCCCACCTACCTTCCCAAAGAGGGGGATGTTAGCTACTGATTGAAAGAGATTATTGAGTTAAGGTTGCTGATCTTACTGCCTCAACAAACTGACTTATTAAACAAGTCAAAGACTTTGTGTTCATTCAGATGTGGGCATTCTGGTATGCGTAGGTGTCCTTTTTTGAAGAGTTACATTGTAAAATCATGTTATATTCAATTTTACAAGCCATTAACCTGGAGCCTAAGCATGGCTTGCTCAATGTAAGGTCTTTTATTAGCCATATTGAAGTAAATTATGTAAATTCTGTGAAAAACAATGCACTCTTCAAAGAAGTATTAATAGCTTTTGTATATCAAAATGAAACAAAAGCCTGTAGATTTTTTCTTTTGGTAACTTACCAGTTCTAACTTATTGGTATTGCTTTTGTCTCCCGTAATTCTAGGGATCTGACTGATGTTCCAATTATTAGGGAATGCCTGATTGTTGCTGGTGCCTCTTTAGTAAATCTGAAAAAGTCTTTGCCTCCCAGAATAATAGATGTGCTCCTTGAGGGAGGAATCGAAAGTATTCTAGGTAATAAAGGAAATAAGATTAATGTAATGGTGATTTTCATAGGAAATAAACCCATGTGTTTTGCAGTCAGCATACGTTCTACTTGAAAATGAATGATTGGGCATTCATTTTACTTGACATAAAATGGGATGCTCTTTGGAGGCAGGATCACTATACAGCCTTTTCTATAACCTCAAGATTACCAGCTATATAAACTGCACAAGTTAAATGAGGTCAGAGATCATTCTTCAGAAAATTGGGGAGCCCCACTTATTTTGTCTGCATTCTAACGTGTTTGCCGATTTATGCCAACAAAGGATCTGTTCTGTTATCTTCCTTTTGAAGGAAGATATTCTCTTAATCTGAAAAGGCTATTGGAGAAATGTATTTAAAGGCCCTAGCCCTGCTCTGATTTCATATTCCAGCAGGTCCCCAAAATACATAATGCCAAATACACCAATTATAGAGGTGAATCATAACACGTTGTAATATTTAAATGTTTGCATTAGGGGAAAAGTATTTCTTTTCAACAATCACAAATTACATTATTTTCATTTATATGAACTCGCATCGTGCACAAAATAGAGAAAAACCTGTGTGCTTTTTTGTAAGTGTTTGTATGAAATGGTTAGAAGAATTTTCTTGTTTTATGTAGAAGTCATGCAGGCTTTCTGGGATATAGAAGAAGTACAGGCTGAAGCCGTTCAGCACCTTGGCAGCTTTGTAAGAGATAAAAGTGGTGAGGCATTATTTTATTAATTTACTTATTCTGCTCTTTCCTTACACTTTGAGGTAATAGGAAGAGGAAATAGGAGAAGGAAAAAAATTCTCATGACAATGAGAATGAAATCATGCTCTCTTCCTATTTCTCTTCTTTGGAACGTACTGGAATAGGCAACTAGTTGATGTGATTGTTGGTACTTGCTTTGTAAATCCTTTTGTTGAACAGCAGAGATGTTTTACTGGATAAGAAAAATGGGCACTGGAAAAAAAGCTTAGTGGTATTTTAACTGGCAACCAAGGTCAACTGTCAAACTCATTTGAGGAAGGTAATTCATATCAGTGTTGGGGCGACTTGGGGCTAATGGCTAGGGCGGTGAGACTGGTAGAGCAAAAGGAAGCTACACATGTCTAGTAAAGCTGTGGCGGTGAAGACTGTTTTTTCCCAGCATCTGCACATTCTTCAGACTAATCTTTCAGATCGCAATTAATATTTTCAAAGCACCATGTTAACAGAGTTATAAAACATGCTGCCATTTGATCGTGATAGCATTTTGATGCTGGCATTGGCTTATGATGTGAAAACACGGGTGTTTGTATCTGTAATCAATAAGGAAAAGGAATCATTTGTTTTATCCTTAGTTACCTATATTGTCAACTCGGTTACTGAAGAAATCTTTACTCAGTAATACAGCAGGCTTTGATTATAAATAACAAAATGAATGGATCTTTGATTTCTCATTCAAACCTATTGACGGCAATACAAGGCCATGCACACATCTGACTTACTTAGCATTGCTGCACCATGGCTTACCGTGACTGCTCCCATCTGTGAAGGTGCTCAGAATGGATCCTTAAAAACCATCCAGTTTCTCCTCAACATTTTATCATATATAGGTGGATAGACTCAACAGCTGTATTAGCTATTCCAAAAGCTCGAAGTCTTCCTAGAAGTAGAAGAGCAAAGCATGGTTTTGGGGTCATGTACAATGTTCTACCCCTCGAGTTGCTATATGACCAGTGGACAGTGCCAGTGTGACTTAATGAGAGTCATTCTGGCTACACTTAGCTTGAATAGCCCTGCAGCTCTCGTCAATAAAGACATTTCCCATAGAGATTACGAAATTTGCTCTGTATGGTTCCATCTACACTCGCATTTTGTTCTCTTTGATTCAGGAATGCTGTTCTGCCATATCACATCATCCATAGGGACTCAAATTTATTTGAAACAGGAACTTTTGTGTTTTGGAGTTTAGATACCCACTGAGTGTTCTAAGCTGTGTAACTGAATGTTGTATCAAATAATTTCTTTTCCCCTCAGCCTTGCCCTATCTGAAAACGTTCACAGAATTGGTCACTTTTGCCATGAAGACTCATGCAGATTCTCTAAAGTTACAAGTAGACGGTTGCAGTTTATTGCTTGAACTTCTTAGTCAAGGTACAGTTATGAGACTTCCAACTTAGGCTGGGTATTAGAGCCTATCTCTTGTGAAGTTAGATATAGCAGATGAAGTTTGAAATGGGTTCAGTAATGATTTTATGGGATAAATTTAAAGTTATGGAGGACTCTGGCTTTAAGAGTCTGGATTCTCATAGACTCTTCAGGACTGGCACACATGAATTCTGTGTTAGCGTTACTTTTAAATACAGGCTACCAAGTTTGGTTTTGTATGTAGAGTGTTACTAGAGTGCAGAAATAAGACTCAAGTGTTTCTGATATTTGAATTTCAAACCATAAAAGTTTTTTTTGATCTCTTGTGTGGTGCCTTCTGTCATTCCCTTGGCAATTTCCCCCTGTAATACTCGATAATGATACAAGCTTGAAAATAGTAAGAAGTGTGTTTCAGAGAAATAAAATGTAAATTAACTGTTATATGTTATGTGAGGAAAGGCTGTTAATTGACTGTTTTACTTATGCTGACAGCAGGGCGTTCAGATTCCATTCAGAGCCACTGACAACTTTGTTCTGGTCAAACTTTTGACAGCTCTGGAACAGGATGTGGTGATGGCCCTGGATGAGGCTGTGACCAGCTCTTTGTTAGACACAGCAAGAAAACACTCTGAAAATGAAGAGTTACTTTCATTGGTTTGCACGTTATTGATGATGATTTCAGCCAATGGTAGGTCACCTTGTTCATTTGGGGGGAATATTATGTTTCTACTTTTATGATCTAATCCAAGATACAATGCAGAACTTGACTTCACTGAGAGATCTGGATGTTTGTAGCTATTAGTTTAATAATGGTAATATAGGTAAGATTGACTAGCTGTTGGTAAGATAACACTCCTGAAAGTATAAGATATGCTGCTGAGGCTTCAGGTACTTACAAAATTGTATTTATTGGTGTGGTCTTGTATTTCAGCTTGTTTTGGAAACAAGTACAAAGTGTGCAAATAGCGCTTGGGATAAATGAGGGCTTAGAACCTGTATTCTATTTTTGGCTGTGCTATGGTGAATTGAAACCATTCTACCTGATTTCTCTACTGTTTTTCTCCTGAGATTGTAATTGCTAAATATTTATAGTATTTTTACTTGTTTTCAGTGTCAGTTCAGTAGTCATCAGAAGACTGTTTTTATAAATGGTTAAAGAAGGATTTAGCAGCAAGGTGGTAATCAAAAAAACCCCCCAAAACTACCAAGTGTCATTTACCATCTAAGACCAAACTATTTTTATATAATGTTTCCTAATTCTGAAGCTGAGGTAGTTTGAATTGCTAAATTGCAAACATTTGAAAAATAGTAATTTATATCCTGTCAGTTCCTTCTCTGCTCTGTAAATTCAGATCTGTAAGGGAAAAGGACAGCAAAGCATCCATTTGAAAGGGTCAGTTGTGCTAAACACTCTGCTTAAGTGCATCTTGTGAAAGAACCCGGTCTGTTCTCTTGCTTGCTTTTGTCCAGCTGATGGTATCATGTTACTGGTTTGTTATCCCGGTTTAAATACAGCCAGTAGTGCTGTCTGTGGGAGGACGATTAAGTGGGACAAAAAAATCCAGGTTCTATAGGATTTCTTTTTTTCTGTGTTTTTCAGAAGTTGCTGCAGGGAATCTAAGAAAAGCTGGAGTCATTCCAAACCTTCTGTCAATTTTAAGAGATTTTCTTCATAATGAAAAGATCTGCCTCTCTTGCTGTGGAGTTCTCTGGAGCGTGGCAGTGAGTGGTAAGTAGAACACAGCAAGTATTGTGCCTGGACTCGTGGCTGAAAGGCAGCAGGTATTGTGCCAAACTGAGTTCGGATGCTCCTCTTGCGGGACTGGATTTTTCTTCATTCTCCATTTCTGGAGAGATGTCTTCACAGCACTATTAGGATAACTCTGATCCAAAGTTAAATGAGAGAAAACTGATGCAGTCTTTTTAGCAACCCTTTTTGTGATAAGGTGTCAAAGTCGTGTTGAGGCCAAGATACAGCTTATGAACAGACTGTTGTAAATGAAAGGGTACACGGGGTTTCTGGTTTGTCAGTCATGTGGTTTTGCTCTGCTCTTAGCAGAGGGAGTGCAGTGCAAGCAGCGTATTAGATCAGGTATCAGAATAGCATTTGGAAGTAACAGAATCCTATTTCTTTGCATCACACTTCTCTTGGCAGCACTGGGCTAAACCTTGAGCTGGACATCGCTTAGACTTGCTTTTCCAAAAGAAATGTGATCGGCAAAGTGGCAAGTGTATGCTTCCCGTTGCCTTAAAACTAAACCACCATCATCCCACGGTGTTGGAGAGCCATGGGTGGTTGCTGGAGCTGACCCCTTCTTATGAGACCGCGCTGGGAGATTTTTAGGGGGTTTGGTTCTGTGACGTGTTCTTCTATAGGTGTGGGGTGTTCAGATCATCCAGGAAAGCTGAAAGCACAGAATGTGCACAATTGCAGTTGGTGTCTTTTATTCCCTCTCTGTAACAAACCGCCCATTTGATTTATGTGACCAGCTAAATAAGCATCCTGCAGACCGGATTCTGTCAAAAAAGTGGTTATTTTTGGAGGTTTCTTGCTGTGATCCCCATGTACAATTTAAATGGCAAAGAAAACTAGTTCCTGGAGAAGTTCAGCTTTCTGCAATAAATATTATGATTTATTAGTCCTGTAAAACTTGTTTGTTTCTGTATATTTTAAATTCCTTCCCTTTGCTGTTGTCCATACTAAAATAACATTGCATTACTCCAATGCTGTCACCCATTAAGGTTTTACTGATATAATTTGACATACAATGTGCTTATGCTATTATTACTTGATGAACTAACTCTGCATGATACATTTCCCTTTTTGTTATGGTAATTCAGAGAATAATACAGACCAAGCATTGCTGAAAAGCGCTGTCCCTGTTACCTCCGCGGTCCTTCAAGAGCACCTCCGGAACGGAACAGTTGCGGAGTCTGCTTGCTCGGCTCTATGGGCGTTGACACTCCAAGGTGTGTTTTTCCAGTCTCCTGTCAGAAAAGGCAAACGTGTCTGTCGGTGGTGATCCCTGAAACACAGGCTGCTTGGCCTTCGCAGGCTCTGCAGATGGCAGCAGAGTTAGGAACTTGCATCCTCTCTTCGTGCAGTTGCTCTCTGACACTCCCTAATGAAGCTATTTTTGAGGCGCTGTAGCAATTCCGTAACTAGACCTGCTGATGGGCGCTGTAGTGATGGGCAGATACAGGAACCTGTGCAGAGCATTTGCTGGCTTCTCCAAAACCAAGAATCCCGTTGGTGTTACTCCTTTGAACACAGTATTAGCGTGGTGGGAGGTTTGTTTTTATGCTGTTTGCTTTGTAAATTGTTAATAATATTTCAGATTAAAAATTAAAATGCCTATCGCTAGCATGTGCACTCAGGAACGCACCCTTGCAGTACTACTGTCTTATTTCTTCCTCATGCAAGAATATTGCCATATGTTTAGCTACTGCCCTATGCCATCGTTCTGTTAGGAAGAGCTAAGTAAAACAACCTAAGCAGTCTCATTTCTAGTAGCCACCATCAGAATATGTTGAATATTCAGAATTCTCCATTCCTTTTGGCTTGGAGAATGAAAGGGAATCTTGACACAGAAGATGTATCAGATTTTTCCTAAACTCAGGATCAGCTCATGATAAGACTTTATCTGGCCTTTTATACTATAATTCAGGTTTTCACGTGCTTTCTTTGCAACTTTTATTGCATAATTAAAAAGTTGTTTCAGAAACAAGAGGCAGAAGCTGGACTGCTGATGAGTGTTTTAAAGGTTCTTGAGTATATAGAAGTTTTGGTGTTCTGTGTGTTTTTTTTAAAGGTTGCTTAACTGAAAGTGAATATGAGCCCATGACAGTGCTTCTGCTGGATGCACTCAGGATGAACCCAGAAAGACCGGTGCTGGTGAAGAACACCTGCCTGGCATTAGCAAGCCTTCTAAGGCTCTCTGGTAACATTCAGCAATTCTTTTTTTTTTTTTTTAATTGATTGCAAATTGCTCAGAAGTGGATGTTTCTGTATAGTTCAAGAGTTCATAGTGGGATTGGGATTGACCTCTGCTCTCCTGAGTTAATCTCATTTTGCAGAACTGGAAAATAGTGAAACTGAAGGTGCAAATTTGTTCTTCCCATGGACCCAGCATGCATACCCGAGAAGTATTAAATAAGCACAATGGGATCTATTAGTAACTTGGGGGTATTTTGTTACTTATTTTACGGTGAAGTTGCTCCAGTTGCGTAAAAGGGTATAGGTCAATCAATGTGAACAAAGTTAACATGAAAATATCACTTCTGCCATGCATGACAGTGTTGACTGCATAGATGTTTTTCTACTTGTTGCCCAAATATGTTTCTGAATAGCTTTTAGGAAGGCTGAAAATAATGGACATGACTTCCTGGAAAAATACTATGTTTGCTAGCTGGAGCAGCAGACTGGAAAGCAGATAATGCAGCCTGCAGCTACCAATTAACCCAGCAGTGTTTGTCTCCCTTTCAGAAGTATCAGCTTTGAGATTTCTAACGGATTCAAACGGCAGTGGAATAAACCTGATCAAAGATGCCTACTGCCTTCACTTCGATGATCCAGAAGTGGTGGAAAGTATCTGTATGCTGATTAAGGAGATGGCTCAGTATGGTGAGGAGGTGGTGGTGGTTGTCAAGTGTCTTCCTCCCCTGTCCACCCCAAAAGATAGTAAAGAAAACAGTAACAGCAGCTACTTGGGGACATGCCAGTTGCTCTTAAGAAATACTATATATTTGAGAAAGAAAGATGAATTGGAACTGAGAGTTCATCCCACTTGTCCTTGAATAATTTTATGTGCCCCTCTAGTGTTATAGAATCATAGAATGTTTTGGGTTGGAAGGGACCGCTAGCGGTTATGTTAAAACTTCATCTTCTCTTCCCCCTGTTTGTGTAGATATGCCCCCTCCCTGTTGTCCTTTAGCTCCTGATGAAACCGTCGGCAGTTGTGGCTATAAATTATCCTGTTCATCTACATTACAGATGATGTTGTGCTGGATCTGCTGTCCCAGAAAATGGAAGACCTGCTGTCTGAAATAAAAACCCGTTTTCTATCTAGCATGGTATGTAGAAGTTACTGTGGTAATAGAGTGGATGCTTAGTATATTATTTCTGGTTATGGATTATATTTTCAAAAAGCTGGAGTTACATTGTGCAGAAACTTACAGAATGAGGTGTCTACAGGGTGAAGAGTGAGTTTGTAGGCGTATTTCTAACTACTGAAAACAAGTACCTTGAAGGTTTTCTTTGTACTGTAATTTTTAAAAACTGTTCTGGTCTTTTGCCACATTGCATTAATTTACTATACTTCATACTAAACCAGGCTAAGGATGAATAAAGCATATCACATGCAATTATTTTTGCTTTGTAAGCAGCATTCTTAAAAAAAAAAAACAACCCACCCACCAGCCCAACAAACCCACCCAACCCACATCTTTTTGCAGAATCAGACCCTACATATGTTGAAAAACACCAGCCCCTTTAAAGACCTGTATTAGACGCAGTATTTTTTTATTAATAAATGAATATAAAAATAAGTGGAGTGACAAGATAATCTTATATTTGACAATTCTCATATTTCTCTCCAGGAGATAATAACCCTTGTGGATGCAACGCTTTTGAAACTGCAGAAGTAAAGGAAAAACTTTTTTGTATAATAACAAGACTTATACATTTCTGGTTCAGATATAAAAGCTCGGATCTTCTAGAACTATTATTTTAAAATATTTTTTTTCTCACAAGAAAGGTTAATGTTGGGCCTTTAATAATATAAAGTTACATATTATGTTGATGTAGGTACCACAACTGTGAGACTAACAGCAATAATTAGGAATTCACCTTACTCTGTAGACTTGAAAATATTTGAAATAAAGATTTTAGACTTGGGAGTTTCAGCAAAGCAATGACAGTTTCTTCCTTTATCTATCATAATTTGAAACCCTCCCCCCTTTTAACTTGTTCAGTGTATATTTCCTTTGCAGAAACTTAACTCTTGAAGTACTTCACAAATGCAGGCATTTGTTAGAACTGTTTAAACGCAATCGTAGGCATTAGGCATGGGTACCGTCCAGAAAGGGATACTGGCAGTATTCTTGTGCAGCAGCAGTCACGTACCAGGTCAGCATGTATTGTCTTCTGATCGATTCCGTGGAGTAGCTGCTGTCAGTTTTGCGTTACCTCTAAATTTGCCCTGGAATGTGACATGAAACCAGCAAATGCTGCAGATAAAAACACAGGGTAGACTCATTCAAGTCTTACAATTTTTGTTGTTAAATTTATTCTTAACAGCAGCTTCCCATTTCTTTTTCTCTAAGGTGTACAGTCTCATAGCTGCTTGTGCATCCTGAATCTAAAAGAGAACAGAACAGGGGGGCTTAGTGAAACATAGCTGACATGGTTTATGAACATTATTCTTAATAAGCAGCTAAATCTTACAAACATCCTTTCAATTAACATTTTATAATCTCTTTCTAGACTTAGATTCTTTGACTAGTGGAAGGGAATGTGTATGTGCTCAGAATGCATGGCCCACCACAAGGCTATGCACTTCTCTTTCTGATCATAACTTGGAAAACCATCATAACTTGATGAAAAAATGTTCTTGATACAATATCTTGGAGATACCCTCACCATTTCCCTCCTGCTTCAGTTCATTTCTCTAGCATATCCTCGTGTCCACTGAAAGAAAGGAACTAACTGCTGAGATTCAGTAGTAGGCCCTCACGCTACTTTATCCAACCCGCCAACGATGCAGAATGCTGCTTTTAAGGTAAGCAGTCAATACTGGAGAATTACTTTTTTTCCCAGGAGATCTTAAAATAACAAGATTTAATATTTAAACAAAATACAGTTCACTTGTACAAAAGTAGCTTATGTAAACAGGGAAATAATCCAAGTGGTATGAGACATGCAACAAGCTTAGATGACAATCTTACTGCCTGCTGGTGTCCAAGCCGAGCTTGCTGACTTTCATTGAGGGGCCTGAACGAAGCCACAGCATTCTGGATTGAACCCAGATCCTCGAGCTAATGTGTAGTGCCTTGTTGATCTACCCAAAAATGTCTGTTCTGATGAGATACGTACCGAGCAGTGTTCTGATGTCTGCACTTGAATATTTAGCAGTTTTTCACACAGCAGTTTCAATGATGGCCGTGCATTCTAGAAACAGAACAGGTAGAATCATGCTGTCTTGTACTACTTGAAATATATATAGATACATGTGTGTGTATATATATATAAATACTAGATTAAGTGATTACTTGATAAAGTATAGCATATCTCAGCTTCCACTGGTGAACTGTAAAGAATAATTAACAAATTGAGACTTAACACATGCACTGCTGAGAGAATTTTATGTTTATTACCATAACCCCAAGATAGATGTTTGGGGTGCTTTGTTGTGAAAAAAACCATAGAGTATATAGTTATGAAACTTAAAATATCTCACTGTAATCTGATCCTTCACTCCTGCAGTCTAAGCAGAAACTTGAAGCCATCTATTTTTTTATATCCCTATGGAAATGATACCATTAAGAAAATCACATAAGCTTTAGTGTAAGTAGAACTCTACCATCTTATTTTGCTGTCCAGAAAAGCATTATGAAGACCATGCAAGTGCTAAAGAATGGGAGAGCCACTGAATTTTGTGAGCAGGTGTTACTGCTAGTGTTTGTACTGGGCTAAGAAACTTCTTGATACATTTCAAACACTGAGTAAGCAACCAACTAGATGAGTATTTTCAAAGGACAAAGAGCAGGCATCCCTGTTTCAGGTAGGAAAAAAGGGACAGGGTCAGGAAGAGGCAAGTGGAGGAGTGAGCTGGCAGCTGGGAGTCAGCAGCTCACGAGTCAGTTATTTGAGGTGCACTTCCATGTTTCTTACCTTGACTCTCTGTCTGAAAGGTTTGTACTTTTGTGTGTCACGTATCATTTTCTGAGGATGATCAAGAAACAGGACCTAGAAGAAATTACATTTCCAGTCCAATGTGTGCTGTTCCATGAAAGCTTATACAGCTGAATCATAGAATGTTCTGGGTTGGAAGGGACCCCCAGAGCCCATCTAGTCCACCCCCCTGCCGTGAGCAGGGACACCATTACCCAGAGCAGGTTGCTCAGAGCCCCGTCCAACCTGGGCTTGAATGTTTCTGGGGATGGGGCCTCCACCACCTCTCTGGGCAACCCCTTCCAGTGCTTCACCACCCTCATCGTAAAGAATTTCCTCCTTATATCCAACCTAAACCTACCCTGTTTCAGTTTAAAACCATCACCCCTTGTCCTGTCACTGTTGTACAGCCTCCTGCTCTTTCCTTCTGTTATAAGATAGTTCAAAACTGAGCATGGAGACGCTGGCTGGATTCAAGAACAGCAGTTCTACTTAGCATGAGAAACAGAACCGAATCTGGAGGGACTACCTGTCTCTGGTAAGGATGACCAGGCTGCTGAGCTCTGGGAGCTAAGCAAAGCATGCAAACACTGTTTCCATCATTCTGTTTCTTCCCTGGCTCTTCAGAAAGCAGGTCAGTGCTATCAGCACCAGAGTTTGGAAGATGAGCCTCAAGAGGCAAGTGACGAGAGCTATACTTGGCACAGTATGAAGTAACAAGAAACTGAGATAACTGATAAAGGTGTAGTTTTTAGGAGTTTAAGTGTGTTCATCTGACCCAGAAATTTGTATTAGAAATTTTATCGATCTTAAATTTTTGGAGCCTTGTCTTCAAAATAACAAATCTGCAACCATGTACCTTTAGATCATTGCGTAAAGCATGTCCAACTAAGATCCTTCCGTTCAAAATGTCAGCAACCTCCTTCTGAACTGTTTTAAAATCTTCACCTAAAAATACCACACAATAAAACACTTTCCATGGGGTGCATAAGACAACTAAGCAAACTACAGTCAAAACACTGCATCGTTTTGGGGAAGACAATTGTATCCTTGGGACTGCAGTTACACAGGTTTGTACAGGACACTAAATCCTCTGCTTGTTACAAGAGCATAGAGAATTCCATAGAGAGTATAGCACTAAAAGGAAATAAACTTCCTATTATTGCCGTACCATAATCCATGACTTAATATTTTTTTTGTAGGTTATTAGCAACCACTTGGTAAAAAGTACTCCTTCCCACATTTTTTCTGAGCATTCAGACTACGTTTTGGTTTGTGTTTCCCAAAAGAAGTCTAAAACTTAACTAAGCTCAGCCAGTGAGGCTTCTGTGATAGCCTGTTAAATTCCCCCTCCTTAAAGAACATTCTGGGGGAAAAAAACTCCTACCTGTATTTATATTCTTGGGGCGTATGCCACTAACAGCTGTTCTGTAATCAGTCACCTCTTCTGTAGGCTTGACATACTTGTCATAAACACACTTTCCAAACCGGTTTACGATGGACACGCGAGCCACAATACTGTCTTCTCCTTTGGGTCCCACTCCCACCATCTCACAGTCCATGGCTACAGCTCGCGTCAGCCTAAAAGACAAAGGACAGCGCGGTGACACCCCTGTTACAGGGACCGCATGGAGGAGTTCACGAGGTTGATACAAACGGGGAAAAGGCGGCAGTTTGTCAGCACGCTCGGGGAGACGTCAGCTTATGCTGTGCACCCGCAAATCACAGTTATTAGAAGACAATCTTGATGTCTCTGCTGCCATCCTTCCTGCTGGAATGCCACTCACCCTGCAGAAGCCTTTTCTTTAACCAGCACCTGCTCCACGGACTGTTTGGATTGGCCTGTTTCAAGTCCCAGATTTCTTCTAGCAATTTTTGCTGCTTCAGGTCCTATTGCTGCTTCGATATCTTTTGGATCAACGTCATCGAACCAGATATCAGCCCTAGTAAGTACAGATTTAATTAGATTTAACAGTCTTAAAGCAGTTTTGCATCTTTATAGTGTAGGAAAAGTGTATTTACTTTTTAAATCAAGAACTTAGCTCTGTGAGAATTAGTCTAGTACTGTCACCTATGCAGGTTTGTTGCCGTATCTGAGGAGTAGGGGCAGCATGCATCTTATTTCTCCCCAAATTTGGCCTGGCAGAGTGCAGTTCTGAATGTGCTGCTCTGTGTTCCTTAAATACCCCTCCCCAAAAGAAATAGTCACATATAGGTATGATGCCTGAAGCACTCACTCTTTGGGTTGCTGCTCCACAAGTTCTTCAGCTTTCCTCCTCTTATGTTTGATATCATCTTTCTCCTTTAAAATGTTGCCATTTTTCTTTTTTTCTTTGCAGCCTTTTGCATCAGTTTTGGTGCCATTTAAATTTTTATCTGTGGCAACCCTCTTGGATTTTGGCTTAGCCAAAGGAGGATTGTCTTTAACAGAAGCATTGTCCGGTTTATTTGTGGGTTTGGACTTTACCACATTCCTGTTGCCGTTGATAGCTGGAACTTCTTGGCTATTTCCTGCTTTGAGTGGACACTTCTTTTTGGTGGGTGTTTGAGACGTAGAGAGGGATTCCTTGGAGCTATTTGCTTTTTGTTTCAGTAGCTAAAATGACAAAAAAAAAAAAAAAATTATGTTCCTCCATTTCTGACCCTCGCCATCATTCCCGAGGCCTCCTGGCATTCCAAGGGGCCCTGCACTCTCTAGCTGGCTCTGGAGGCCTCACCTGCAGCGGGATGTCCCAGATCCCTGCCCGCAGCACTTTATTTGTTGACACAAAGATTTGATTTTATTTTGAAATTACCACATCCAAAATGGAACGGCATTCACAGAAGGCCAGCATGGCCCCGGCGGCTTCCCCGGCCCAGCCCCCGGGGACGGCCCCGGCTCGCCCCAGGCGCATCCCCCCGCTTCCCCTCACCTCCTGCAGCGCCTTCCAGTTGGAGGAGAACTCCCGGGGGCTG
>KL289248.1:22832-52913 GCA_000699545.1 Podiceps cristatus | reverse complement strand
CCTTGACAATTCTATGATTCTATGATACTTCCAAAAGAAAATGGCGTTTCACACTGACCAGCACGGGTCAGGCCGGCAGCACAGTGCGGCTCAGTTGTTAGCCCCAAGGAGCGCAGACCTGTCAGGACTCCTCCCCCTCCCCGCGGCTGCCCAGCAATTCCCCCCCCTTGCTGCCTGGGAAGGGACCAAAACCCCATCAGACAACTCCTCTGTTCCAGTCAAGCACAGCAACACCCAAACCCAAAACACTACGCAGGTAGTGCCACAGCCATAGCACCGGTACCCATGGATTCATTTCTGCTTCTGGCTAATGAAGGATCCATCCTCTTTCCAGGAGGAAATGAGCAAAGCAGCAGGGCTCAGGGCTGATGCGTTATCCCCACCTGCCTTTCTGCAACACGTCGCTCCAAAGGAAAACACTGTGCCTACAGCCAACCATGCCCCTCTCCCGTTCGTCCTCCCAAACATCGCTCAGATCTGTTGGCCAATTTCAAGCAAAGTTGACAGCATATCACTATTTTCTAGATACTTTGTGCAGACTGGTGAACAGAGAGGGAGAACATGCTCCTCTTCCCCGAGAGTCCCAGAGGCCCATGCAGAGACTGCGTCGTTGCTACAGAGGCGTTTCAGTCGCTATCAGGGCACAGAATTTATCACTAACCAGAGAATCTGTCCACAGGACAAAGCCCCAGGAAAAAAAAATCAGATTTTAGTCTATTATTTATGGGCTTTTTCATTATTATCACCTCTATCACCTCAGAACCAAGTCCTGGGGTTTACCATTATGTTGCAGGAAGTGACCCCAGTTTCTCTTTCCAATGACGTATGGCTGGTGCCAGAAAACATGCAACAACGTCTTCCCCCACCCAGGATCGTAAGTTTATCTCCATTTAGTCCACATGGCTGATCCCACTTCCACTGAAGCCAAACGTTTCAGCCATTACAACAGGGCAGCACAGAAACACAGACTGCGAACAGGGAGCAGCAACTGAAAGAGAACAAAGAACAGAAAAGCAGGAGGCTGGAGCTCACGGGCCGGAAACAGATGGTAGCAAACCAGCCAACCAAGGGAAAAGGCAACCACAACACCTGGGAAACGATAGGTCCGCCTAGTTAACCCCGTTTCGATTGACCTACGGATTTCTCGAGGCAGAGGGATCTGAGCCCACCTTCGTCACTGACACGCCTCTAATGGAATGGACATTAAAATGACCTTCAAGTGACAACTCGCCACAGGACAACCGTGATGAATGCAGCCAGATAGTCATCTCCACCTCGCCTGCAGCCGCGAGGTGACACGCTGTAATACGCTCCTGTCAAAAGAGGGAAAATGCTGGACGGTTGTTTTAATGGGTTTGTCCGTAGCAAAAGGACCCACTGGGGATCTCATTTACAGAGAGAGGACTCGACAGCGCGCTCACGAGGGAGCTGCGTGCACGGGTGCGTGTGGGCGAGCTGCCTAAGGAGAGCGCACCCAGTTCTGGTTTTACAGGAAAAGTCACCTTATTCCTGTAAAATTAAGCAGAGACTAGATTTAGGGCTTCTGTTACCCTACAAACATAAAAACAAAGCAGAAAAACAATAGTGCCTGTAAAGCAAACCATAAAAAATCCTCACTCAGTTTTGCAAAGATGAAAGGAAAACGTGATTCTGTGCCCAAATACCATGTGGAGAGAGTAAGTGTTATTCTGGCTGAAAGGAGAGTTGATGTGGTGGGCAGACACCTCGGGCCACAGAGAAGACGACGGGGAGTGAAGTGTCTCGCTTTACTCTCTACTTGCAGAGGAGTAAAATGAGGCCCCAGAAGCAGCACAAACCCCACACTGTTGTGCATAAAAAAACAAAACAAAACAAAACAAACAATCAGAGTTGGGAACCCAAACGGGGACCTGCTTTCAGTGCCTTTATCTTTGGGGTGAAAGGAACATCATCTTTTTAGGGACAGAGCTTAGACAAAACAGAAAACTTCTGAGCGCTTTTCTAGGGAAAAGCAGTGAACCTGACTGGCTCCACCGGATCTCTTAGAGTTCAGTAGTGTGAGGGACCAGCTCAGCTTCCAAAGGGTGAGACACACATGAACCTCAAGGGTTTGGATCTGCACCTTTGGAAACTCGCTCTGTTTTACAAGATTCCAGGGTGGCTAGTAGAAACTTTGTTGGTAGTTTGAAAAGTGACATGACCTTAAAGCAGATCCAGCACACGGGACTATTCTGGCACAGGGACAATTCAGGAGCTGCATACGTTTTTAAGCAGAAGGGACTATTATGATCATCTAACATCCTGCATAACCACACAAGTGGCCTGTACAATAACCTAAAAGTAATTTATAGCAACTTCTCTGAGCCAGCCACCTTGACTGGCTCAGCACAGCAGACCAGACCAACGGACAGCAAAGTGAGGACCGTGACAGACCGCGTGAGGTACAAGTGTATAGAAAAGGCCAGAGTCCACAAGTCAAAGTGGTGCAGAACCACCTCAAAAAGGCAGGGAAATGTTTCCATCACATCAGAAACTATCCAAACCCCAGCTGAAATCTGCTAAGACCTGCCCCAAAGAACCCCCAGCACCAGAGTAACCAACCCCTTGCCTTCAGCCGTTGTTATAGAGGCTCTTAACTTTGTTTTATCCCTGGTCCTCTTCCCATCTGGACCACGGCTGCCAGCTGAGCGGTCAGGCAGATGGCTGGTGATGGAAGCTCCTCTCCTGCTACATTTTCCCTACTGTATTTGCACTTGATACCAAGATCCCTCCAAGTCCACCGCGGCAGAAAAGGTAGGCGATGCCAAACTGGCCCTGGAGCGTACAAGCAAACATTTCAGACACGTTTATTCCAACCGGAGACACATCACTGTTTTGTACCAACTAGGAGAGCAAAGCCATTCCCCACCCCTCGAACTTCACTATTTGTCAGCTGGGATAGCTCTTTCCCAAGCGGCCATTTAAAACAAACAGGAATAACAGGAAGGAGGAGGTGCTCAGACAGCTACAGAAAAAGGGTCATAAATCAATCCCACTGGTATTCAACTGCTCAGCACCAGGGCTGCCAGTGGTCATCTCTTTCAATGAGAATAATAACAACAATCAGGCCTTGCTAGAGCTAAAGCCTCACTTTTCACCACTCAGAAGACTGTCCCAAACCTCATGTCATCCAGAGATTATATGGACCCTGAACACAAACCCCAGCAGCATTTCTTCGAGAGAACCCTCGGGCCCCATTTGTTAACCCAGAGCTCAATTCAGCCTGCGGCAGACTCCTGCTCCTGCCAGGTCACCTCCCAGAAGGAAGAACAGATGTACCGAGCCACTGGATTACACGCACATGAGCGAGAACAGATTTAACAACAGCAACCTGATCCAGACTTAGTAGCAAAATTAATTTTAAAAACCCAGAAGAAACAGAAATCACTCGTTACAGCCATGGAAAGATTATCGTGCGTTGTGCCCCTTACAGGGGGTGACACGTTTTGGAGGAGAGTGGGGAAAACATCAGAGTATTTAAACACAGGCAACTTATCTTAATGTAAAACTCTACAGCAGGCTCACTCAGGATCTTCTCATCGCAGGATCAAAGGGCACAAGCAGAACAGAGTCGGCTAAAGTGATACGAATGACCAAGATGGAAGAACACAACACATTTCAGATACAGAAATGTTTAATGGCGTTAAAGTGCTACTTTAATGGGGACCATATGCTAACATTTAAACACAATTCCACTGCACTGCTAAATATGGTTGTCTTTATTTTTTTATTTTATTTTACCTCTTTTTGCCCAACCCTACCTAAAACAATAAAATAAAATCTAAAGGACTGAAATTAACAACCCATTCAAATCAGCAATAAGTTATGAATTTTATAAAGCATTTTTTCCCCTTTTCCTTCTTAGTAATGAGGGGTAGTTAAATTACTTAAGGATATACAAAGTTTCAAACAATGCCATAGGTGAGGACTCTATTAAGGTTTTTAAAACTTGGAAAACAAAATAATCCTGGCCATTAAAAAGACAAAAATAAAAAAAGCAAAGCCCTGAAAGTGCAGGTTAGAATGCTCGTCTCCGAGAAAATTAGAAAACATTTGCTATAACAGCTCTTAACAGCACCTGCACAGGTAAGATGGCAAGGCCCTTGGGAACAGGACGTGCAGTCAAAACGTTACATTAACATGAGAGACGTGCTGAGCTTAACTAGGTTAACTACTAGACTGGAACTTCAAAAGTCATCAAAGGGAATGATTCTAAAAAGAAAACCAAAGAAACCCCCACCAAACCTGGCCTCTTCCAGCTAGCACAGCCTTCATCCATTGTGTGCATGGCAAAAAGCATCTTTGCATTTCATTGGGTCAAGTGCTTCATCAAAACAGATCTTTTCATGGCGTAAATTCATATAAAAGACATCTAAGGTTTCATATGGACAAGCTCTAAAAAGACGCATCAGACTTGGGGTGTTTTCCCTCCCAACACATTTACAAATGTTTATCAAAAAACCTCTTCAAATAAAAAGGTCATAGTGGCTCAGTATCTGGGCATGACTTTCTGGCATATCACCTCTCGTATGTGCTGGTTTCTTTCTGTCCTCAGCTGGTTGCGTGCTGCCTGCGCATGAGCACGCGTCTACCGGGAGATCTGCTGTCGGTGCCACAGCCTGAGGCGTGACACGGCCCACGATGTGCTGGTAGATTACAAGCGCATACCTCTTGCTTTAGCCACGCACCAGAGGTACTTGCTTTTTAAATGATGTCCAACAGAAAGATGAGCTGAATGGTGTTCTCTCCTGAACATCTCTCTGCCGCCCCCCTCTCTCTGGGCACAGAATGAGACCTTAATCATTATCGTCGCTGTTTTTCCTAAGCTATGTAAGCCTTCTTAGACTTCCTAGTACATTACGACAGCATTGGATTGTGATAAACTGTAGGACACGGTCCTTTTAGGACCACAAAAGCTCTTCAGAAGGGCCTAAACTAGGTTGTTCAACCTGAATGCAAGGTAAGAAACTCTGACATTTCTCAGATCTCATGACAGAAAGAGAGGGATGAGTCTCTAGTATCCTCTTTCAAACAAATAATTTCAAAACAAAGTGTTTCATCTCTAAGATCTAGATCCAGGTCCCACAGAAACAAACGGATTTCACTGACTTCAAAGGGACTAGGGTTTGGTCTAACTGAATTGGGATTGGTAACGCGACCAAATGAACACATGTGGGTTTCTGTGGAGGCTTCCTTTACCCGAAAAGCTTTATATACAGGTCTCTCCAGGACAAGCTGTCAATGTCATTTCTGAAAGAGGATACTGGCATCTAGGACCCAGTTTGATCACCCCAGTGAAATCATTCGCCCTGCACTGTTGTCTCACTTGGTTCTAGGAAGCAAACGAGAGCTTGACACTGGCGCTGGAGTAACCCTCGTCACTCCCAATACTCTGCAAGCTGCTGTGATCATCAATGTCACTGATGCTGGTTGTGCTGATATTGTCCACTTCTCCATGGGAGAACTCTGTGCTTTCAACGTCCACTTCAATCTCTTCTAAAAAGGAAAACAAGAGAAACACACGCAGGTTAGTGCCACCGACCCAACTGCTTCCTTCAAGCCAGCAAGCTGCTGGGTCTGCCCCAGTCAGGGACGAAGCAGCAGTCTGGCAGGAAGACTTTCAGTGCTCTCCCGTGGAGTGGGACAGGCTGCCAACACGATTTATAAAACCACTAGATAACAGGTTTGAGATTTTCTTAGGGACTTGGCAAAGAGGTTTGACTCCTCCGGCGTGCAGTCCACGCTATCGCTGTAAGTGGGCCACGCCACGCACTGAACTTGTTCCTCTACCTCTTTTTTTTTGTAGCTCTAGTACCGCAGTGTCAGAAACAAAAAGGAACAGATAAAACAGAGGGCCACAGAGAAAACAGAGAATGGAGTGATCCCTGAAACGTGCTACACGCTTGGTATCACCTTGTCAAAGCTGGTACCGCTCAGATAGGGCACTACGATGCATTACCATGGGAATCTAGGTTACTCCCAGAGATTCAGAGATGCTCAGTGGATGTTTGAATGTAAATCTTATTTTTAAGAAAGACTTAGAAAGCAGAGATCTAGTTAACCAGGTATTTTGGTTCCCATACCGTTTAGGAATTTTCCAAAAGGATTTTTTTCTTTTTTTTAAAAAAACTACAGACTCGCACTCAAACTATACAGCACCTTTAGGTCTGTCAAAAAATATCAAACTATCTGTTCTGCCTAAATATCTCTCCACAGCAGAAAGATTTTTTAAAAAGTTAGTTATTGGAATTCAGTTAGCCATTCAGATCATTCCTATCCAGTTTTAACTGAGGAGATGAACTCTATGGGAAGCTTGGGAAAAAAGGGGGGAAGTGTAGAATGACTCCAGGAATTTTAAGAGGCAATTTGCTTGGTTCTGTTTGCTTGGTTATACCATGGTACCTTGGTTATACCACAGCCCAAATACAGAACAAGCAGCTGAACGTTGCTTTGTAACATCCGCTCCAGTCCCACTAATACCTTCTTAGATTTTACCCTTTGTGTTGCTGAGAGAGTCAGTAGACCAAAGAGCACAATGGATCTCTCAACTTTACCACTAGGTATTAAGCTACCATCTTGTGATCACATTATTTTCCCCATCTAATGCTCTGGCATTTTAGAGAGTTTTTCAGAGAAACAGGTCACTTTAAATGCCACAGAAATCAACTCAAGTTGACAATAACAACACTTCCTCCAGACTTAATTAGGATTCATGCACATTGCTAAACTCTTCATATATATATATATTTATATGTCTGTGTGTGTGCATGTGCATGAATAAAATCAGTAGCTTAAATACCAAAGGCCATAGGAAGGGGTAGTTGAGAGAGAATTAGTGGATGAATCTCATGCCCTCCCTCCACAGAGTCCTGGGGATTCAGTGGTAGTTCAGTGACACCCACCTCGCTCCGAGTCCGAGCGATCTGAGGAAATGGTAGATCCAATGCTGTCCATTCGTATTCGCTCTATCTCCTGAGGACCCTGTAGTTGTTCCAGTCTTCTCTTCAGGAATCTTTGTTCTCGTTCCAGGTTCTCAAGCTGGTGTTGGCTTCTCCTCTCAGCCTCTTCAAGTTTCTGACATAATCAAATGTGACTCAATAATTAGTGTCATCCTTTTCTCTCTCCCTCCCACCTCCACTGCCCAGCCACCCGCTTTGCTTAGACCTTCCCAGGTCCCAGAAGCATTTAAGCCACAAGAGCCCTGAACCAAGCTGCCTTCCAGTCTCCAAGAATAATGCCATCTCCTCACATCTTTTCCAACTCCCAAGTCCCGATAAATCACACACATAAACAGTCTCTGAGGACGGAGCCTCTCCAGGGGAAAGGATTTGAATTGTGGCAGTTCGTGGGTCATTCCAGGTGGGTTCAGCCACTTGCATTACCAAATGTGTCCACGAAGGGGCCTCAATTCCCTTAACCAAACCAATTCAGGGTTTGTTATGATTCACTGCAACATAAAAACGTGCCCTGGGAGTTCTGTCTTCCTTGCTGCACGGTTTAGTAGGATTTCTCAGAAAACAGTTTTCTATTCAGTAAGCGATTTACATAACCTACTACAGATTTCTTTGATCACAGCTGGGAAATCTACCAGGGCACTGTTCTTTGTTTCCTCGACAAGCACATTGCATAAGGAGGAGTCATCTCAGGCTAACTCTGTCCCTTCAGCAGTGCTTTTTCTCCTTCACCACCCACCCTCCCTCCCGCTATGCTGACCTGCGACAAAGCATTTCAGCCTCTTCCAGATACTGACAATGCCACATTTTCTTTTCATGCTTCGCTTTGCCAAAAATGAATCTAGAGGAGCGCAGGGCTAGCTGGCCGGTTCGCACATGAAACCCCAGTAAGCCAGCCCTGTCTCAC
Organism: Podiceps cristatus; assembly: GCA_000699545.1. NCBI lineage: Eukaryota > Metazoa > Chordata > Aves > Podicipediformes > Podicipedidae > Podiceps > Podiceps cristatus. The sequence goes on along the minus strand of KL289248.1, from coordinate 45,035 downwards.
ACTCTTGTGGTTTGTGCTAATACTTCGGCAGTGGAAACTCACTAGCACATCAGAAAAAAAGGCTGCACTTCCTACCAAAACGCAGTCCCTCAACAGTAGGTATGTTTTTCTTTAAAGAGTTGCAGCTGTCAACAATGATCACAATACAGAACAAGACCCCTGCTCTGCAAATCAATCATTTCTGCAGTTAACGGAGTTCATTATGGACTCTTCTAACAGTGTGGCTTGCAGCAATGATAAATGATTAACCAAGGGGGCACGGCTTGCTTGCCTTTTTTTTTTTTTAAAAAAAAGGTGTTAGTCTCCTTCAACAGAGTTACCTCTAGGCAGCAAGACTGAGCGATTGAACTGCACTTCCCAAAAGCCCAGATTGAAAGCAGCTGGGAAAAGCAGCTCTTACCTTGATATGTGCTTTGGCTTTGTTGAGCAGCCCAAGCGTTGTGTGCCTGGTGCAGTCTGGTCCTAGCGGTATCAGAACTTTTAAGCGTTCTAGACACAGGCGGAGGTGAGCTCGGCTGCGAGGGGAGAAGAGGAGGATCAGAGCTACGCTTCCAGAAAGGGAACATCATTTCCTTTTATACTTCCCTCCTAGGAGGCAGTTTTCATGTTTCTCTTTCCAGGTTACAAGATTCCCCACAGGAACCAGGACAGACTGCCACTGAACTATTTACACCGCAAACATCAGCTGCTCACCAATACCTGCATTATTGCTGACCTTTGACAGGCACTGTTTATTTTCTTGCTGTCTGAACTAATAATCTGACTCATCTGGATCAACTCTGTGGAAAGGCAAGGCACACAGGCAAATGGTGCACGTACCCCGTGGGCTTCCTTTCTCTCATCTCTTTGCCCTCTGGTTTCCTGAGAACTTGTGTGAAAGCAGTTTCGAATGGCGGCTCCCCCTTGCACACTTGTGCATCGCTGGCTTGGGGACATGAACTGATGTAAGCACCGTCTTCTTGCACAAAATTAAGAAGATAGAGGAGAAAAATGGTCAGCCTGAAACACCCAAACAATGCCTGCTGGCAGGTCAAGGAGCCAGAGGGATGGCAGTGCCCAAGAACCGCACTCTTACTGCTTCCTGGGCCCAGGTCTGAAATGGTGCTGGGGGTGCAAGGTCTGTGGGGACAAGAGAACCCCAGACCTGCCCTGAGCACTCCGCTGACCTTGGCTCACGGCGACCAAGACAGGCTCAAGCATGACAGTGCTGATGATGATCTGAGCCATTTTCTGCAGAATATGGAAATGTGTTCTGGGGAAAATGGTTCAGGCAGCAGTGGCAAAGCACATCATCCTCTGGCTGCACAAGAACACTGTTCCCACTTCTTCTCTGTATCACGTATGCAGGAATGAACAGCAGATTTATGGAAAACTATCAAGTGTGAGTTGCCTTTTTTCCCCTCCCTCTCTGTTTCTCAGACATCAATGATTTATGTCCAAACTTGTCCTCCCAATCAGTAACACAATGACATCAGCTCCACCATTCACATGCAAGAAACACCGGTGCAAAAGAGTCCTGAAAGCCTATCCCAGCCCCTGCTCATGCACAAAGAAACCAAATCTTAGCCTGATCCATCTCAATGCCGGGGAAGGAGAGAGAAAAGAGAAAAAAAAAAAAAAAAAAAAAAAGAAAGAAAGAAAAAAGAGCATGGACAGTTCATTTCCATTAGTTTTTCAAATTCACTATTGCACCCAGTTTGAAAGGGGTGGGGGAGAGGAGTCTGTAATCAGGCAATTATGTCAGTGACAAGCAAGGATGATTAAGGGTGGAAGGGTCAGGGGTTTTGCTGATGAACTGTCAGTGCAAGGGAGTGTTCACTAGCAGTGCTGTAGCTGTGAGCTCCTCACTGTTTCTATTATAAATCTCTTTACAAAGGGTCCATCATTCTGTCTCAAGAACAGCCACAGGGCTGCATGTGACCAGCAAGGGCCTTGAAGAACACGTGCTCCTCATTAAATATTAACAACCAGAGGGGTGGGGAAAAGGAAATCATAACCCAAAAATTAAACCAAAAAAATAATCATCTCAATCTCACCTCTTACTTCTCAGCTTACTCTAGGGCAAAGCCCACTGACATTAAACCCACATGGCTGACACGAGGGGAGTTTTTAGTACATGGAAGCCCATTTTCAACATAGAGCTTGATCAACAGGAGTTGCGTGCAGCCACTACAGGTGTTTGCCCAGGGGCCCATGATGACCTGCAGGGCCAGCAATGAAAAAGCACTGCTGGTTCACACTGGCACTATAGTTCCTGTCATCCCACAGGAGACTGGACACTGACTTCTGGCAGCTAGAGAGATGAGGAGGAGGGTCTTCTAGTTAAAGACATTCTGGGTTTTGAACCTGTTTTTGGCTATACCACCAACTTCCTGAATGGCCACAGAAACAAGACACCGAGTCGGAGCTGTCAGAACACAGCCATCAAGCTGCAGCACGGAGCAGCACGTGTCTCTTCACAGAACAAATACGAGCACCAGCCATACTTAGGGATCAGCCCAAGTTAAAAATGCAGCTTGAACAGAGCTAAAGATATGTGCACAGATCTGGGGGCAGAGGAGCAGGGCCAGTTCCACCTAATGGGGGACTTGTTACAGAGCAGGGGGGTAGGGACCACAGACACCCACCCACCCACTGCCCTCCTGGGCAAAGGCAGCTCTCAGCCCATGGCAAAAACTGAATTGTTTTTGCAACACAAAACAAAAAAAAATGGGGAATCAACATCTAACCAGTGTCAAACGTATCACAGTCTACTCCTGAACACAGAGAAATGGACAAGGCATCCGCAGCCTGAGCTTTGGGCTCAGTCTCAGCATGAGAGGTTTTACCAGGAATTGGGGAAGGTGCTGCACAGGGAACGGCAATTCCTGGAACCAGCCATCAGCTTCGGGCAGCAGCAAGCACGGGCTGGACTGCTGAGATGGCGGTTAAAAGCGTGACACCAATCCACCACGTCAAAAGTGAGGTTATGTGCAGGCTCCATGGGATCAACCATGTTAAGGACCCAAAAGCTATATGCAAAATCCAGCCACGTACTGAAACCCTGGACACCGAAACACTTCCCATCGCGCCCCAGGACCACAGTGGGTGGAAGAAGGCTGCTGTGCTCTGCAGGCCCCGACAAGGGCAGGGAGAGGACAAAGCAGTCGGGGCCTGTCCTCACCAGGGCACTGGAAAAGCTGGCAGAAAGTGGCCCCAAGGGGGATGTTCCCCCCATTCTGGATCCCCACACTGGCTCTCAAAGCCCAGAAGGTTGGCCCAGGCTCCCCCAGACGCTTTCAGAGAAGCCACTCCTGACAGCAGCTCTGCCGGCTGGCCACCAAAGCCATGGCCTGCAGCAGGGGTGATGGCTGCTGCTGGCACACCCGGCATCAGGAGGGGACACCTACCCGCCACAGCGGGGGAGAGCGACAGCTGATAAGCTCACCACAGCGCACAGCACGGCTCAGGTGGTGTTGGCTGAGCTGAGGCTGGTTTGTAAGAGGTTTGACCAAAGCAATCACATTCATGCTGCTGGTGGGTTTTCCCCTTGTTTTGTGCTTGGAGCTGAGCCACGCTGAGTTTTGACACCACTACAAACATAGGTGCATTTCCATCTCCAACCACAGCCTAACGGAGGGCAAGTCACGGGGCTTTACAGTGGCACACTGCAGCGGGCCAGCCCCGGTGTGCAGGTGGTGCAGAGCAGGGAGAGCCAGGACCTTCAGCCCCAGCAGTCACCTCCCGGCGCAGCCGCTCGGGAGCTCCCTGCCCGGCGCAGCTGGGACAATGAAGAGCGACCAAGCCCCGAAACCGTCCGGCACATGAGCATGTGGCTTTGCTTCAGAGAGATCAAGTCAAACACCTTCCCCAGCTCTCCCCCCTCTGCTGTGTTCAATGCCTCACCTTCTTACTTTTAAAATCTAACCCGGTCACAGTCCCTGACCTCTCTCAACTTCCAACAGCCCTTGAGCAGACCGTGATGGGTTCTTAAGCCACAGAGCACACAGGCAGGTCTGACACTGATGGGTGGCTTCAGTAAAACTCAGAAATAACACTCCAGAGCTCAAAAGCATCACAGCAAACTTAGCTAAAAGACCATTTCAGAGAGAAAGCAATCACAGACCTATTAATCTTTCTTATCGAGTCCTGGAGCTGTACCTGGGCAGCTGTAATCCCACGGGTCAGGCCATGATATGAATGTCTTTTCCCCTTGTTTACCTGGACTCTGTTGCAACGCAGCTTTGACAACGCTGCAGGCTCTTGTATTCAATGAAAATACCAGCATTGTGCAGGCTCCAGACAGAGCCAGACGGCTTTCCATGTAAACCACTGGATTATGCCAATATTTGATGCATCTGCCAATATCTGGAAAAACAAGTCTAAATGCCCATATTGTTATATAACAGAGAAACAACTCGGGCTTGGCGCGAAGGGCTGCTGCCTCTTGCCGCCTCGATCCCGGGCAAGACAGAGGATGACAGAAGGAGAACTCCAATTTCAGTCAAGGCCGAAGCCTTTGCACACTAGCCGCAGAGAAGACAGGAGAAGCTGGAGCCCCTTCTCCTGCCTAAGTGGCCTTGGAAAAAATCAGGCTCTCACAGCAGCATCCTGAGCACACAGTAGGCACTGGATGTGCTGAAGGAGAATCCATGGAGGATCTGAAAGGAAGTGACTCTCCTCTTTCCCAAGAGATCAGCCTGGTGCCCCCCTCCTGCTCAGCCTGGTGAGGGGCAAGACTCCTGTTTGAGATTCCCATGTGGGGCACCAGAGTGGCCAGAAAAGGAGCAAAGCACCTGAGAGGCTTTGGAAAACCAGAGCCTAACACACACTTCTCTGTCGCAAAATGCTGAGGACAACCTGTTATCCTGCTCCACCTGGCAATTCTGGCTAGGACAGCGCCCCACTGCCGCTTCTGCTTCCTCCCCTGTGCAGGACCAGGAGGAGCCTAGAAGCAATGTGGATGGGCATGGGATCCCCAATGGTGGGATATGGAGGGCAAGCAGAGTGAGGATGCTCCCTCTCCTCTGCCAGGAGCTGATGTGGGAGAAGGTAGGTCAGTCCCTAAACAGACAGGCCAGGAGACTGAAGCAGAAGAGGGATGAGCGAGCCCAGCGGCCCCATAGCCCTGCCAGCTGATCCACAACAAACTATAGACGGCCGCATGTGGAAGAAGGGGGTGCTGGCCCCTGAAATGGCTGCCCCACTGCTGCCCACTGGGTATATGCTGTTCTCCCCCTTTCACTTTGTGCCTGCGTGAGAGCTTCTGCCTCATTTGGATTATCTACGTCTGCGCCCCCAACTGCCCCCCCAGCCCTCTGTCCCAAGCCTCTATCAGAGCACAGCCCGGCCCTTGCTCTGTGCAGCCCCTCCTTGCACTTGGCTCTGCCTGGCTGCAGAGGGCTGTAATTTCACAGCCTGCTCTCCTCTCCGGCTCCCAATGACATCATCTGCTCTGATTATATAAACCACGGGGAGGAAGCCTTTATTTATGCGTGCTTTTTGCTCACAGCTTCAGCTGTCTCACTGTACAACACGCACTCAAATCCCACTGCAAGAACTGGGCTCCCTTTTGCCTGGATCAAAACTGCGGTGCAGAAAAAGGTGTGGGTGCAAAAAGTATTCCCTATTTCCTTCCCCCACTCTTTTGAGGGGACATAAAAAAATGTCTTCTGAGGGCATTTTTTAAGGAGTTTGAGTAGGAATCAACCTACCCCGCCACCCTGCACCACAGCAAGTGGGTACAGAGCCACCAGCCTCGTCCCTGCCTAGGTAGTCCCCAGAGAGCTGAGGGACCTGTGGTGGCAGCTTCAAGCCTCGTGTCTGCTGGTCACACAGGGGCTAGAAACCGACCTACCTTCAATGCCCCTGGAGCCCCCTGCGTGGGCCACCCCAGGGCTGGCAGGCCAGCAGCAGCATCCCTCCCTGGGTCCTGGGGGGCCCAGCCAAACCCCTCTGCACCGCCTGCCAAGTGGGTGACCCCCCACTCGGGTCCATCCTCCTCCTGTGAATATTGCAGCAATGGCTGTGAGCACAGCCCTCAGGGAGCCAGCCCCAAACGTAAACTTCCCCAGAGAGACTACAGCTTCTTTGCTAGGACAGGTTTTGGGTTTGTGGGGCTTTCTTCCAGTTTCCACCATGGGCAGAAGTGATGGAAACTGAGACAAGAAACTTTCTCCTAGGAGTCAAACACACGTGCACACTCAGCTCTGAAGCAGCAGGTTTACCAGATTCACCACTATCCCCTAGTCAGACATGCCTGATACTTTGCTGAACCAAGGCCTGAACATCTGCCAAACACAGACACACGCACACAGACACACACTCTCTTCCCATCTTTAAAAGATCAAGCCCTCCCTTCCAGCACAAAGTGACCAACTCGCCTCCAGCAGCATTTCAAAATGCTGAATTCTGATTTCTGTGTGTTGAAAGAAGGGAACATCTGAAGGAAAAGAAAACCATTTCCCAGATATTTTTGTACTATGCCTGTAGGTCTATAGGGATTGAAATCAACAGCGGATTTAAGCATGTGTTCAACATTATGAATACGTTCAAGTCCCACTGAGGCTAAATCAGACACTTGAGCTCCCAGAGATGTGAAAAAATCAGAACCAAACCAAGCCAAAAGAAGCACCAAACCAACCAGCAGACAAAAGATCCTAACATGGAAAAGGACATTATGATCCTTCCCCTCTGCCCTCCTTCTCTTCCTTCTACACCTTTTTCAAAGTCAAGTCTAATTTAACCCTGAAATTAGAAACCACCAACTTTGTTTGGATTTCAGAGCTAATAGATTGCTTAAAAAATTCAGGAGGGATCACTGGTTAAAGAAAGCAATTCCTGGAGAAACACGAGTGACCCCGCATCAATAATTCATCGGACGAGAATGATTTTGAGATAAAAGTAATGAGAAACACATGCAAAAGCCACAGGGCAGGGAAATGGGGAAAGGTATGGTTTCCTTCTCAAAGCAAATCACAGGGCAAAGGCATGCTTATCTCCAACAGCCATCATATGACTTGATGTTTTTTCCTTATTCTTGTCTCTAACCCCCAGCCCAGCCCTCTCTGCAATGGTATCTCGCCCCTGCGTTACTGAACGCTTGTCTTAGAGAAGGAAGCGGTTTGCCAAGCGCCTGGATCGGGAACAGCGAGGCAGCCAGGCGCTGGGGCCGAGCTCGCGCTTCCTCTGCTGCAGAGCGTTATGCAATTGCTGCGAGCCCTCCAGCCACGTGCAATAAAGCTGCGGTGGCGTCCAGCCAGCAGGCAATAAACACACTCACACCCGCTCACCCCAATTCCACAGGACACCCGAGACGAGACGCATGTTATAGAAGGAAATCTGGATCAGAAATATGCAGTTAAAAGTTAATATTCTCCACCTGAGCTGTGAAATCATTCAGAACAAGCCTTGCTTTCTGATTTTAAATCAGGTCTCCTCATGATTATTTTCCTGCGTTTGCTCACAGTTGAAGAAGATACTTGCTCACTTGCCTCTTTGTTTCCAGTTAATTTCTACCAATGGCTCTCTGGCATGTGGGAGTATTTGTATTCTAAATGCTAATAACGCGTACCATGAAAAAGTAATTGAAAAAAAAAAAAAGTGCCTTTAGATCGTGACATTTAAGTCTATCATTTAAAATAAACAAAGAAATGAAAATTTAGGACTGACAATAAAAAGACTTGATAATGTATTACAAATATGAATTTAGAGGAATAGAAAAGTTCTATAGGCAACATCTTCACCCTGATCTTAACTGTACGAGATCTGTTTGCAGAAGTTAAAGATGAACATGCATCCCACTGTATTCAAAAATGAAGTGCAGATTAAAAAAAAACACAAATGAAGAGACCCATGATTAAACAATAGTAAGAACAATAATAGTAATAGAACCCAAAAAACCTCAAGGCAATGCAGCTTTTCAAAGTCGCACAAATCAATGCACCTCTGCCTGGTGACAACCTGCATAACAGGGAGATAAATGGTGGTACAGCGATTCAAGCCCAAAAGTGGAAAATAAATACAAACAGCAATGTATTGATGCACTCTGCAACAGCAGCGTTTTGTCCAAAGGCCACCTCAGTCACAAAACCAAGACAAGGTAGACTGGGAAAGGAAGCACCTTACCAAAAAACTGTAATTCTTGGAAAAAGCGGGCAGTTTTGTAGCACACAAACCCTTCTCCGCATCTGGAATAGAAGCTATGAGCCTGAAGGTAAGCATAGAGCAAGGTTTTTAACTTAAAATGCACTGCCTACGCTCTCCGCTGCAAACCTTGAAAGGCTGTCCTACAAACTCTGCCCTGACTGTCCCCAAGCCCTGCAGAGCCTTGCACCTCAGAGCTAGCATATGGCCAAGTGCACACCCAGAGGCACACAGAAATTACTTCTACCCCCAGCTCTTCCAGATGGGAAGACTCAGCACTGATTCCAACTTTGGAAGAGCTTCAGGACCAACAAACCTTGTGTCAAGTGATCTGTTGCCACCACTGGTCCGTTCCAACATGGGTCTTTCTAAGCCGCTACTGCAGTCTGGAGGGAGATGTGCTCTGCCCACCTCTCCCCGTCACGCCACTGTCAAGGTCTCACCCTTTTCTGAGTTCCCTCTAGGTATAAAACTGAATGTTACTGAGAGGACACTCCTGATCTCATTACCATTTTGAAAACCAATTAATTCCTTCAAGGCTTTAAAAAAAAAAAAAAAAAAAAAAGAGGAAGAGAGGGATAGAGGGAGGGGAAATCAGGCAGTCTCCAACAACTTGGTGAAATATGGGGGATCTGGCTGAAAGATCTGGCTTTCCTGCAGGAGGGAGAGGAGTCTCCTGGGCTGCAACATTGAGAGGGAGAGCCAAAAGTGCCTATTATCTCCCAAAGGCCAAAGGTTGTTCAGTCTATCCGCACTGTGTAGACTTTCAGTCTAAATCCTGCCCGGTGGGTGCAGGGGTTGGCCTACAAACACCCTGAGCTACATGGACACATGAGAGAGTTTCCACTTCCCAGCTTCCAGGCCACGGCACTGCAGACATGGCTGTGAGTAGGACACGTCTGGAAGACGTGGGGTCCTACTCTCATCTCAGAGGGCACTTCAGGCAGTAGGACTGCTCTCCTCTTGTGCTGAGTCTCTATTACCTTCCTTTTCACTCTGACCAGCACCGCAAAGGCTGGACTGTTCACTCCACTCTTATCGCCAGCCTTCCTCCTTCACCTTGCCCAGGTTTTTGTTTCTATCCTCCTCTCTCTCCCTCTCTCTCTCTCCCCTATTGCAGACTCTTTGGAACAAGAATACAGCTGCCAAATGCACAGGGTCCTGGGACTGCACTCAGAAATCAAGCAGATCTCAAACAATTAGACTAAATCAACATTACGGTTCCAAAGCTAAAGTGATATATCTGGGTCTATTTTTACTCACACAATAACTTCTGGAACTTTGGTCCTATTTGTTGTATATCTTGAAGTTTTTCTATTTGAACCAGAGAGCTAGAATACAGAACCTTCATTTAAATTAATAAAATAATAAAAAAGAGAGAGCATCTGTAACCCCATGACTTCCAAAACTAGATGCTTAAAGAAAAAAAAAAAAAAAAAAAAAAAGACTACTGATGCTCACAGCAATAAAAATGATACCATTTTGGAAGATGCCTCCTCCAGAATGAACTCACAGCTGTTCGGTAACATGACTGCTCATCCTTCCCTAACCCCTTTGATCTTCAGAGGCACCAATGAGACAGACTACTTCAACTCAGTAGACAAAGATCAAATATAACAGCCTGTGCTTCACAATGAAAAGGTGATGAGAGCAGGATAGGTGGCCATCTGCCCAGCAGAGGAATGGAGTCAATCAATGCCTAGCATTTTCTCTCGCCCCTTCATTTTCACCCAGATCTAGCACTGAGCTCTCAGTGCCTATTCATCACTTTCTGCTCCCTCCTCCCAGCTTCTCTATGGCTTCCTGCCTTTCTTTGAAAGCAATTTGGACAGTTAAGAGATGTCAAATAGCAACAGATGCTCTGGAGCAGTGTCTACTATTATTATTTATCAAAGTGAATCTCCCCCTAAAGTTATATATTGAGGATCAACTATTATTGATCTTGGCCATTAGCCATAAAGTATTTTAATCCCTGGTGAATATAATTAACTGAACTTTACTGCAGCACAATACACAATGTTACAAGCTAAACCCCTTTTAGGCTAAGCTGTGCTTACCACAGCATGCTAAACCCTATAGCCATCACAGGCCATAAATGCTCTATCTACATCACGTTCTCCTTCTGACCTAAAAACACAGTCTAGTTGCCACCGGTATGGTCACATCTAGGTACTTCTTGCACAAGATCATTGGGCACCAGCTCTTCAATGATGCTCACTGCCGACCACTCAGGTATCACAGTTTTGCTACCCTGGCAGTAAGATACAGTTACAATCCTGCATCTGGCTATCAGGGAACATGCAAAGCAAGCTGTAAACATCAATGTGCAACTCAGGCTGGTTAATTATAAAGCCCCGACTAGCCCTGACTAATAAAAACTCCGTCTTTGTTAGGAGATGGTTAAAAATAGACCTGCTCTTTGAATAGCCAATGCTTTCCTGTGCCCTCTTTCTCACTAATACCGTTATAATCACCCTTCTAGGGATACGCAGTGTGCTCACAGCCGCAAAGTCTGGCAATGCTGCTTCAACCAGCGCAGCATCCTCCTCCACGCCACCAACATGCCTGCAAAGCAGCTGTGCCACTCATCAGAAACCTGCCTCGCCGAAGGGGAGGCAGTAACCTGCTTTGCTGCGACCTACGGATTTTCAGCTTTACTGCTAGAATTAGGTCACCGGCAAAGATAGCCAAGATTTTCCAAACTCACCAGCTATTCTTGATTATTCTGTTCAGAGGTTTCCTGGCTAAGCACCATGCCTTTGAAAAGAAATGAGGAGGTATGTCAGCCTCCTGCAAGGTTTCTGCAGCCAAACACCAAGAAGCGCAGAAGCTCTCACCCATAACCCTCAGCTGCCTCTAGAACTGACAGGCAATGGGAAGAGCTCTCTGGTTCAGATCTACAACCACCCAGTTCTTGCAGCCTCTCAAGGCGAAATCAAAGATGGTGCACACCAGAAAACAGAGGACTTAGCAGGGATGCGCAGGGATACTTGAAGGCCACCAGCCTGCACTAAGACTGGAAAAGCCTGAGATATCAGGCAGCATCTCACCACGCAGCCGGAGACAGCCCCTGGACCGCTCTCCTGGCTGCAGCAGAAAAGCTACCCAGGGTCACAGCAGCGAAGGCACAGACAGTGCCTTAGATCGGGGCCTCTGTTTCTTCATAATTCTACTGAAAGAGACCCGGGACTTGGGTGCCTTCTAAATACAGCCTGGTTTTAAACTCGTAACGCCACTAAACAGCTGAAAGAAGCAACCATTTGCTTTCTAAAATGGACATTTGTCCATCAGTGAAAGAGTAAAGGATGCTACCAACTTGTTATTTGGGAAAACATACTTCCTGTTTTCAAAATAACAAGCAGGGAATATGCTGATATCAAGAACACATTCTGATATGGTACTAGAAGTTATTTTTGTCATTAACATAATTTTTAAAATTACAGATAAGCTATTGATATTAAAAGATGTTTTTACTGTTCATTAAGATAGGACACCATATTCCCCCCATACATTTCTTTTCTGAAGCTACAATCCAGTTTCCTCACCTCATAGCAGAGAACCATAATTCCTAATGAAAAAATATTCTCAGAATGTGACCATTTGGAATACTTGTTTACACAATCTTTTATGCCAGAAGGAAAGCATGTGCTCTTCATCTAATACCTCTTCACACTGTCAGAAATATTTAAGGAGTCATCAAATATCTACTGTACCTTTCAGGTACAGAGGGCATGCATCTGGAACAGAGGAAGCAGTGCATGTAATTTCACCTTGTAAAATTATTTTAAATTTAACTTCTGACCTCCCAGGAAAAATGAATTACCAGCAAGGTCACTATCAGATGTATGTTTGGAAAAAAGCACTAAGAAGGAAAAGAGATCCTAGCACTGTCTTTTCTTATTGGATATGGATTTTTGCACACAAAGAACAGTAATACTGTATTTCAAAAGTCTAGGAGTTAGCTAAAAACAGTTTTAACTCAAGTTAACTGTACGTGTTACTCAGCAGGGGAACCTGAACAGAGAAGCACATCTCCCAGCATCGTGACAGCAGATGAGTAATGTCCTGATCTCATATATACAGAGTACCAGGAAAGAAAGAGCTTTTGAAAGGAGGTACTAGAGAGAGTGGAAAAACACCTTGCTTCTGCTTAACTGGTGTGATGTGCTAATACAAACTCGTTGTCAATACAGTTCTTCCAAAGAGGAGCAGCATTTATCACCTTGAAAATTAAAACAATGTAAACTTCAGGGGGAAAAACCAACAACAACAGAACAACCCCCCTGTCTTGCCCTTTAACTACCCTTGACACCTTCTTTGTATTTTCTTTCCCTCCTTTGGACATGTGTGAAGGCCAAAAGTTTTTTTCCCTCAAAAGAGGGAAAAAGCATGAAGCTTGACACTTGGAAGCCATTTCCTTGGGCAGGAATCAAGACAAAATGCATCCATAAGACATGAAAATTGCTCAACTTTTTTCAGCTCAACTACAAAACTCCTAGTCTTTCCAACAAGGCTCAAAAAGTCATTATACTAAGCACAGGACATTCTACCTAGTGAACTCTTGATCAGTTGGAGAAGATCGTTAGGACCCCTGTCTGTGTCAGCAACGCCACAAACTGATACAGTTCAACTCACCCAAACCAAGAACAGGTGTAGTTGAGTAAACTAACATTTGTGGGAGGATTAGCTGCATTACGCTCACTTGCTCTGTACTGTCCCAGCAGGAAATGGGTGAGGATCTCACCTGGGAATAAACCACATACTGAAAGGTTCATGGTTTGTTTTGGAAAGAAAAATAATTAAAAAACCCCAAAAAACAAAACAAAACAAACCCAACAAAAAAAACGCAGAGCTGGAACACCTAGTCCTCTAGTTTGGTGGAAACTGGTTTCCATTTGCTCCACTATCAGGACAATATTAAGAAAGCAACCACACCAGCTTACAGAAATACCTGCAGTGGCCCTGCATTATAATCACAATCACACTCCTCCTTCCCTGTTATTTTGTAGTGCTTATGTGCCTCACAGGCACTCATGAATTTAGGAAAGATAAATGACTGCTTCATGGTCAGATATTTTCTATATGGTGTCCCACCCTGGGATCACTCCCTGGTTTCAAAAATCATTGGTGTTAAAAATAGTAATAATTAAAACCCAAGAAAAACGACGAAAAAGATCATTTTCACCGCAAACCATTCAGCTGAGGAGAGGCTGCGGTGAGTTTCCTCATCGTGAGAGCCAAATGGCAAACAAAAAGCACAGCTTGCTTGACTTCCCTAGTGCTGTGCTAGCCAGGAGCTTGCAGAGTGCATACGCTTTCAGGAAGGGTGAAGCAGCAACCAAAGGGAGCCGATGTTTCAGCTCTCTCCACAAGCAGGAAAGGGTTATGCGGCAGGCAAGACCTTCAAGTGAGAGTCAGGAGACCTGTCTGCAGACAGCTTCCATGACCTCAGGTAAATCCCTTGAGGAACTGAAGCACGCACCCCTCATCCACAAAATGGAGCTAATCCTAATTCCCTCACAGAGTACTGCACAGCTAAATCCACTCTTGGTTTTCAGCTGCTCATGTCGCTCAGCAATGACACTGGTATGTGAAGCGCCTAGCGAGTAGCCCACTTTGGGAAGCTTCCTCTGCTAGTTAATAATGCCCAAGTACAAAATGACCAGATTTCTCTAAAAAGGAGCAATAACCCCTCACTGCACCCCCCAATACATGCAGCAAAAATTATCTGAGGTCCCCTCTTACTGCTGTCCCAAGATGGAATTTCAGCAAACTTCAAAGGAGTTTAGTCTGAATCAGAACCATAAGATGAAGGCTGTATTGTTGACTTTGCAATCAAGCAGTCATAAAACTTTTTATTTCTTTAAAACCTTTAGTTTCTGATGTCCTGCTGTTAATCCCATGTGTCCATAAGATTATGATTTAGGCCCCATTAGAAAAACTTCTTTTTTTTTCTGAGTAGCTCAGACATCACATGATTTAAAAAACCAAACATAAATACCTACATAGGATGCTTCCTCTCTTTTCTGTTTTTTAAATATGTAGGTTACACTGGCATATACACTGGTTTTATGTGGGGGATATAAAACACTGCATTCTGGGTGCTGGAATTTGAGAATCACAGAATATCAACAGAATTGCAGTGGACATTACAAGAGCTGGCAAGATTAATCATATTTTTCACTTTAAATAGTAGAACAGTTTTAACAAATGCTCCTTTAAAAAGAGAAAAAAAAAAAAAAAAGAAAAAAAAGCCTTCAAGAAACTCACACAATCTGCTTTCCCTGGGTGGCTGAGGGGAACACTGTGCACAGACCTGAGAGCCAGCTTGGAGGGCTTACGGGAGTCCCCTACTTCTGTGCAACAGCTTTCCTCTCCGACTACTGCTAACCATGTCCAATGTGCCCAGCCCACAGTATAACCCTCTTCCCACTCTGCTCTTTCCCCACCACGTGTATTTTTTCTCAGAGATCACTACGTAAAAAACCCCACAACTTGAAACATCGAGAGACACTCATGACTCCAGAGGGCCTTCTCATGTTTTGCTGAAGTATATGACACTAGATATAAGATTTCTCTTCTTTCTCCCCCTTTGTAATCCCTTCACTGAAACACATCCCCATATGTGCTCCTTCCAGTGAACACCAAGCCTGTAAGCTGCTTTTCCAAGCCAAGAAAAGTTTAAAAGAGGTCACGCCACAGAGAACAGGCTCTGCGCATTTCCTAAGAGGGTCATATTACGTAGAATATCCACCGGAGACAAAGTGTTCCCATCCGGTTTCCCACTTCTTTTGGCATCAAAGTTGCTTTTCTGGGTAGATGAAGCGGCAAACACATGTATTGAGAAAAGGAAAGATGAGTATTCCCCCCACCCACCCATTACCACATTTCTGCCAGAGTTCCTCAGCACACTTCTGGGGTCTGATGGATTCTCGCTATGAAAGCTGATCACTGTGTTCAGTGTTCAGGACTGCTCTTCACACAAGAGACTCAACTCTGCTCGGCTTTTTTGCTTTCCTAGAGTAACACTGAAATAATTTTCTTCCTAGTTAGACATTTAGGAAAAAACTTTCTAGTGGTAACAGCAGTTAATCAGGGCAATAGGTTGCACTGCTTCCCTGGGCAATCCTGCTGTCAAGGGTTTTTAAGGCCACGCTAGACTGGCATCTGTCAGGAAAGGTTCAGATAGAGCTTATGCTGCCCTAGGCGAGGGGACAGCCCAAACGAGGGCTGGAGGCCCCTCAGCCCCTCTCTGACAGCCTCACAAAACACCACCCAAGTCTGAAGAGTGCAGTTTCTTGCCCTCCTTTAGGCACAGGGCCCAAGCCAGCTGCAGGGGCAGTCTCTGGAAAGCAAAGGGAAATTTTGCCTCTCTGAGCTGTGACGCTGGTGACAGAGCAGAAGATTTGCTCTGGAGTGGCAGTTGTAGCTGCTGTGTGCAGCTGGAAAAGGGCAGTAATGCCATGTGTGTGGGAGCGAGCAGGCAAAGTAAAAGGGACGATCCTGAGGCATCTGCAAGGCACCATTTCCACTAGCAGAATCCCCCCCGCCTTGCGGGTTGGTAAGGAAAGGACAGGAGCAAACCAAACAGGAGGGGATGAAGGGAAAAGGAACCCCCACCCCAAGCTGCTGAAACCAGTTACACCCCAGTGAGCTTCTCTGTATGCAGTTATGCAGCTGCAAACATGGAAAAGAGCAGCCAGCTCTGGAGAGCGCCAGGATTCAGTCTATGAGAAACACTGGAAACAAAGACAGATCAAAGGGAAACACCAAGCTGTATACACAGCTGGGGCTGTCTTCCCCTGTTAAAAAGAGACGGGCACGTAGATTTTAACTGCAAGCTCTTTGTGTGTGCTTGCACGTAACTGTATGCATCTGTGCAGATGTGAGTATTCACCCCACATTTGGCCCCTTGACATTACCAAAGTGTAGCTAATGAATGGTATTTTCCGAGCTGCGTGGAAGATTCCCTTACAGCCAGGCAAAATCTGACTGGGCAACCCACAACTCAACCCACTCCAGGGAACAAGGCCAAGTAGGTGGGAAAGACAGACATGGGAGATACAAAGCAACCTCTTTTTAGCCTCTGATTTCTACAATAAACCTGTTACACTGCTCACCCTTTCAGAGTAACTCATTTGAAGAATTTCACTGAGTTTCCAGAAGTACGTTTCCCATCAAAGGGCTGGACTTTGGCCACATGAAATTACAGTGAATTACTCCAAGTGTTCAACATGTTGTGTCTTAAAGTAGCACTGGAAAGCTCCTCCTTGGAGGAAAAGGTCAAGGACACATCACCTAGGACTTCCTCAAGGTCAGGGAGAGCCAGAGCAATCTCTCCTGCACAATCCAGCTCTGAGCGGAAAGAGCAGAGGAATGTACTGCAGTAGCAGATGGAAATACTGGCTGCCGACTGTTCTCAAATCCTGAGACACTCTTGGCTGACCAGTCTCTTCAAGGCTGGGGTCAGGCACAGTGAGCTCCTCAGGGCTGACTGCACCTCTGAACCCTGCTGTTCTGTTCCTTTTCTCTCCTGGTCCACTCAAAAGGGAGATCTATCCATACACAAGTAAGAATCAAAATCAAGTCTGGTATCAACTTCCTTTTCCTTGCCACATATCCTCTCTGATGGACACGTGGCTTTGCCAGTGTTCATGCTCATAGAAGGGTCCTTGCCCTTTCTCTACACCAAATATACCTGCTTATTCACATGAAGAGTGGCGTCTACCAAATGGCCTCCTTGGGTTGCTGCATTATTTGCTGTCCTGGACAGTAAGCCGTTCAGTGCAGGAACCCTTGGAACTGCTCTCCTAATGACTAGGCACAACTACAGCACTGCAGAGACAAGCTGGGGGAGCAACAAGTGCCCAAGTGAAGGAGCAAATATTGATGTAAGAGTCATTAAGAGCTGTGCTTCTTAATGATTCAGATGCTTTTAGATATTCCACCCTAGCTCAGCAACCCGTCAACTCAGAGATAGCAGGCTGCACTTGACTTTATAAGCATGACTAAGTTTTGTGCAGCTGTTTACTACCTACCACGATAAAAACCACACCCATTATCAGACCAACTGTTATCAGCCTGGACCATGTGTGAACCTGCTGATACTATTCACAGAGCCTATTTCTATGAAAGTAATGCTGCACTTCAAACTCTCATCCTGTTTCCACTGGAGGTTTCAGTGCATAAGTGTTTTTTCTAGCAATTTCTGTTATGCCTCCTCCTGTCCCTCCGCCCCTCCTGGGCAGAAACCCTTGTACAGGCAGTTACAAGATCACTATGCAACTGCTACATCCCCTTTCCTGCCTCACCTTCTATGAGCTGAAGACGCTCATTTTTAAAATCTCCCATTCACAGCAATGCCTTCTTCATTGGGGGTTGGACTAGATGATCTTTAAAGGTCCCTTCCAACCCAAACCATTCCATAACTTTCAGTCTTAAGGTACTCTACTTAACCCCTGGGTAAAAAAAGTAAGAGCAAAAAGCATCCATCCTTTGCCGAAGCATTTCATTTTTCCCTAAATAAGTCATGCTGCTTTATGAATGCACTCTCAAAGGTAAATAATTAACAGGCAAGAGGGACAGAAAATCTTACTACACAGCTAATGCGAAGTGATGCTCAGGCAGCAGTGTATACATAAAAGATACCCTCAAAAGACAGCCCTTAATTTTTTTTAATGGACCATAGGGCAAAAGACCCGACTCATCCTACTGCTCTGGGATCTAGGGATTCCTCAATGCTCCTCCAGACTTGGACAAATCCAAAACCTTTATATGAGATTCAGCCTGCATCTGACAGACCCAAGTGCCACCTTTGAAAAAGGGGACATTCCAATTTTGCAAAAGCACAGTAAGAATGTACCGACGAGCCAACACAAAGAGCGTTAGGTAGAGATGATCTACATTTTTACAGAAATTCAAGTTCTCAAGCACACAAAAAGGGAGGCAGGTAGGTGACACGATCTACCGCTACGTTCTGCCATGGCCCTGACTTAGGCCTGTCCACATTACCCGATGGTTTCATGGGAAGAAAATTCCTGACCCTTGGTTGCACGTTGCCCATTTAATTGTTTTATGGCTGTTACACACACGGTTTGGGAGGAAACCTGCCTGGTCTGTTTGCCTGCAGCTATGCAAACTGCTCGGGGCAACCAGCACCATTTGTAGCCAGGCGACAACTACAGCAACTGTGAGATGAAGCCCTTTGCTTTCATTTCCCAGACAAGCCTACGACCACGTTACACACTTGCACTACCCACCGCAGTGCCCAAAAGAAGGGGCTGGACCATACTGCACTCACAGCATCAAAGGCAGCAGCCTCACTTTGTGCTCCTCTTCTCTTTTCAGATGGGAGAAGGCAGGAGGGCAGCAAGATAGTGTCACTGCAGCACCTCCTGGCTCTGGGCAACATGGACAGGGAGGACACTGAGGGGACGCAGGGCGTGAGGATGAAGTTTTGAAGGAAGCAGAGGTGGGACAGGGGAAACTTGTGAACGAGAGGAAAAGCAAGCAACTGGCCGGAGACGTGGATCAATGACGCAACAGTGGGACGATGCAAGCTTGTTCCCATGTGCCAGTTACTCTAGGCTCTGGATCCAGGTGTGTTTCTGCTCCTCACCAGTTAAATGGGTGTGCATGACTCTTCCCACTCCCCCTTGGCATATCATAAGGTTAGAAGTTCTCAAAGTTATGATACTTTGGTAAAATGGGCCACATACAGAAAGCGGAGTAAGAAAGTTTCTTGCCTACGTTTCCTATCCCACGCTAAATTTCCTTTAGTTATCACAAGTCTGCATGGGCTATGTTGCTACAGTACCCTCTACAGACCTACCCAATACAGATATAGATCAGCACACACAACACCAGCTTCTGCCCCAAAAGTACAAAGTCCTGAAACTTGTAGTTAACAGGTAATCTGTCTCAAAAATTATATCCCTATTACCTCATCTTCTCTAAGGCAGCAACTCCGCACGTGGCTTTTAGCTAGTAATGCTCTCAGGCCCATGAGCAATGTTAGTCACTTGAACGAGAAAAGTTGTTGCATCAGAATTTCTGTCTGTCAGCACGTCAACAAACAGCACCCCAGGAAAAAAAAAAAATACACCCTTCCTCCCCTGCAAAGTCTCCAGAGATGCATTTGAGAGAGATATGGCAAGTACAGAGCCCTGACATAGCTGAAAATTGAACCAGGAAAGGAGAATGTTTGACTCCCTGTCTGGGGCCAGATTATTCCCCAGTCCAAGCCCATTTATTACAGAGGGGATTTGCCCTGTCTTTAATGTTTTTCAGGACAGCCATAAAAATACCTAACTGCAAAGAGGTCAGCCTGAAAGAAAACTGTGGCAAGACACCCAAGTAGAAATTCAAGGATGCAAGCTGGGAGGAGATTCAAGAACCAAAGCTAGGAATGATACCATTCTCCAAATCAGATACCATCTAAGTACGTTGGGCTGCTTTCATTACATGTCCACAGCAGCTACCAGACCCACACCCCCACCCCAGCTCCCTGAATGCAGTAAATAACCAGTAACACACCATTTGATGCCTCTTCTATTCACTGCTCTGGAAATCTGAAGTACAGGAAACTGAATGCAAGCAATCAGCCAGTAAGTGGGGAGACCTGACTGCAGAGCACGTTTCTTTCTAAAATGGGGGTTCTCTGAAGTCTTCCTTCTAGGAGGCAAGACGACAAAAGGATTCTCAGCACCAGGCCATTATGGCAAAGCCAAGCAGACTGTGCTGACATTTCTTTCTTCACTGGGGGAGGAAAACACATCATAAAGTGACCCTAAACTGCATCCTAGTTGAGAAGGGTTTTGTGTTAAATATCTGTTTCTTAAAACTGGCTTATAACAGTGATTTTATTGTGCAACATTGTTGAAACAAAAATATTTTGCTTTGTGACAGTTTATCCAAAATAGTAGTATTGTTCTTTTTTCTTCTTCCTTCTCCAACTACTATTGGATTCATAAAGGAGGTGCAGAGAGCTGGGAGCAGAAAGGAAGGCAGGCATGCCTTCATTCTTCACTGCATCACTTTGAATAAAAAAGTCATATTGAAACTAGAAATTCCAATATGAGCAGTACTGAAGGACTTACAATGAAATGGGAATCATTGTATTTTCTTCATATTTTGGCATGGAGACTAACTGTCCCTTTTCAGCAGCTTTACTCAGCATTCAAAATGTTCTGCTGCCCAGCCAACGTGAAACAAAGCCTTTGTAGACTTCACTGCTTCTGCACAAGGAGGCACTTTGCCTTTACAAGTGTGGTGGTCAGCCAAATAGACCAATCCCAGTTTTACAGCATCTGACTGGTGAGCTCCCGGAGCAACACAAAGACATAACTGCAATATAACAAAAGGCAAACTGACACTAAATGACGACTAAACATATCCAGAAAGAACATCTCTCCGACAGCCTTACTCCACAAACTACAGACTTCACTCTCTCCAGGTTAAGCTAAAACAGGCACAGCAGTGTAATAACTTATTCAGATCTCTTAAACAAGAACAAGCTTCAGCTCTGCTGAAAATTGTTAGTCCCGGCTGAAAATGGAGGCATCTCATCCAAGTGACAGATTTGAAGACAGCGAGCTACCTCCAGCTCTTGTTCCATACCAGCCACAGAGACAGGAGGGTTAAGCTACAGCTCCCACAAGGAACAAGCTGGGTCAGTGCATGCTCTGACCTTTGGACGCGTCAAAGAAAGATGCATGCTCAGCTGTGCTGGACATGGTTTGACTGCTGCAGGGAACATCGCAGGTTCCAAGTTTTATTAATGAAGAAAACAATATGTACTGTCAACCTTTGCTACATGAAGTTAACATGAAAACAAAGCTCACTCCAGAGAACAAATGAGATTTAGTGGATTAGATTCTTGTTCCAGCTCTCCTGATAAATAGCACAGAACTCAACACCACTTTGATCAGTTGGTTCAAGACACACACTGATCAGATTGCCTTGTCAAGTACATATAGCACTGCAACAGCACAGTCACCCATGTCTATTCAGAGTAGCAAGGATTCACTATACTTTCATTTCCCTTCCCTTATCTTTCCCAGCCTAGACAGCATGTCTGCACTATCTAAACACCCTATGTTAAGTGTTTTCCCCTCCTTCTCTTGCGTTTTGCTAATACACACACTCAAGTCCCTGTTGTAAAGAAACAGAACCAAACTGTGCAATTGCTGTGGAGCCTCAGAGGGCCCCATGTTTCAGTGCAAGCTGACCCAGGTCATGGTTTTCTGCTAAATGTTAAGTAGGGTTTTTCCTTTATCTCATCTGCTACCTCAAATATGCAACTTAGCGTAACAGTCAGCTCTGTGTAGTGTCGTGGTTTAACTCCAGCCAGCAGCCAAGCCCCATGTAGCTGCTCACTCACTCCCCTCCCTGGAGCCTCAGAGGGCCCCATGTTTCAGTGCAAGCTGACCCAGGTCATGGTTTTCTGCTAAATGTTAAGTAGGGTTTTTCCTTTATCTCATCTGCTACCTCAAATATGCAACTTAGCGTAACAGTCAGCTCTGTGTAGTGTCGTGGTTTAACTCCAGCCAGCAGCCAAGCCCCATGTAGCTGCTCACTCACTCCCCTCCCTGGGATGGGGGAGAGAATTGGGAGGGTAAAAGTGAGAAAACTCATAAGTTGAGATAAAGACAGTTTAATAGGGAAAGCAAAAGCCACGCGTGCACAAGCAAAGCAAGGAATCCATTCACTGCTCCCACGGGCAGGCAGGGGTGCAGCCATCTCCAGGAGAGCCGGGCTCCATCACACCTAATGGTTACTTGGGAAGACAAACACCATCACTCCAAACGTCCCCCCTTCCTCCTTCTTCCCCAGCTTTACGTGCTGAGCATGACGCCACATGGTATGGAATATCCCTTGGGTCAGTCGGGGTCAGCTGTCCCGGCTGTGATCCCTCCCAGCGCCTTGTGCCCCCCCAGCCTCCTCTCTGGTGGGGTGGGGTGAGGAGCAGAAATGGCCTTGGCTCTGCGTAAGCTCTGCTCGGCAACAACGAAAACATCCCTGTGTTATCAGCACTGTTTTCAGCACAAATCCAAAGCACAGCCCCATAGCAGCTACCGT
>KL289248.1:326-22777 GCA_000699545.1 Podiceps cristatus | reverse complement strand
ACTCTTGTGTTAAAGAGAGCATGGGTGGAGAATCACAGAAGATAGAAGGGGGATCCCGGTAAGAGTCAGAAAGGCTAAAAACCACAGTACTTGATCATTGCCATGTGTGTGTCATCTTCACTTTGTTTCTGATCACCTCAAAGATACCAAAGAGAAAGGATCTTACACCACTTCAGTCTGTGCTTTTACAGG
Source organism: Podiceps cristatus (assembly GCA_000699545.1). Classification (NCBI taxonomy): domain Eukaryota; kingdom Metazoa; phylum Chordata; class Aves; order Podicipediformes; family Podicipedidae; genus Podiceps; species Podiceps cristatus. The sequence goes on along the minus strand of KL289248.1, from coordinate 22,585 downwards.
AAACACAGCTCCTTAGCAACTCAGTTTAGAAGGACTTCTGTCTCCTTTAGACTTTGTCTCTTTTCATTTTAACGAGATATTTTTACAGAGCCACAAATTCTGTGAGATCTTCAGAAAATTCTGATTTCAGTAATTCTTCCAAGGTCTCCTTCCCTCCTTGGATCTTTTGTTTGAACTAAATTATAGCTACCTTAAGAAAAATCTGCCCTAATAACTCTTTCTTTATTTAATTACTCTGTTTTGTTTTCCTTCCTTCTGCTGTATTACAATCCAATCATCACCAAAAACAAATAGATCAATCTAGGATATACAGATTTATTTTTTTTTATTAATCTGATCAATAGCTTTACAAACATCTTTCTTGTTCTATCAGGAGACATAACTTTTCTCACAGACACCACCACCATGTTGGTCTACCAGAACTCCCACTTCACAGAGCAGCAGGAAATTCATCTCAGTGCCATGTACCGTCTCTTAATACCACACTGGCCACATCCTTCCAAAACTGGCGCATGTCTAAAACGTTCACAGACAACAGTTAATTCTGCTATCTGTATAACACACACCATTTAACTTCAGCCTGAATTTTATTTATTTCCCTTTTTTTGAGAAAATATTACACTAGCTAAGTTAATCTTTTATTCACTTGCTTCATCAAGTTTTCTTTTAGACACTGATGGGGTGTTGCTTACAAATCAGATTTTTTGGTAGGTATATTAAAGGACTGAAGAGTACTGGTTTAGTTACATCTTACAGCAGATGAGAAGCAGAATACTGGCTTCTTGTTTAAATGCAGCTATGACTCATCCTGGGCAGAGATAAACTGCAACACATACCCATTAAAGAAAAAATACAATTTTCCAACATGAGGAGTAATGACAGATAATAACTATAAATTAACTTTAATCTATTATAATCTATAAATCAAAGGCCCCTATATAAATGTCACTGCAATCTTTTCAGATTTTTTTTTAAAAAAAAAACAACAAACAAACCAAAAAACCCCCCAAAAATCCAACACCTAATCAAAGCAGAAAGAGAAATCACTTAAATATTACAGCTAATATTTGGTACCAAATCAATCAGCTCCTTAGCAGAACCACTGGAGTGTTCATGAAATATTTCAAGACTAAGAAAAGCAGTGGAGCTTAAAACATCACTTTAACTTTTAAAATATATTTTTAGTTACTTTTTGACATTAAAAGAGTACAAGATTCTTAATCCTGCTACACTGAAACATCATCAGCTCTGCAACATTGAGTCCAAGCGAAATCACATATTCAAAAAGGAGGAGGAGAGCATTTTGTTTTTCTACTATTCTCTTCCTACTGCTTGAAAAAAACTCTGTGTAATTGTTGAATGGGTTAAAACAAAATTTAACTGAACATAAGAAGGCTGCTGTTCACAGACAAGAAGGGAGAAACCAGAGTCAGAGACCTAATAGTGGACAATTTTGAAAATTATAGTGTGTGTCAATAATGGAGATAACAGTGAGATTCAAAAGGAATAATCTCAAATAATAGGGGAAACGAGCACCTGCCAGCCACAAAGCCATTAGTATCAGGGCTTTTATCTTTGCAACAAAGTCTGGAGACACTGACAAACTTAACGACACAGCAAATAAAACACGGCAAAAATCTAACTGGGAAGCAATCCCCTTCATTCAGAAAACACTGCTGTGGAGTTTGAAAATAAGTGCTTCCAGTATGAAACTCACTGTCCAAATTGTTGGTAATAAACACTGCAAGCCCAGCATAGCCAGTACAGGGTCTCGCTGGGTTTGCAGATGTGCAGGCCGATCAGGCCATAGCGTCTGCATTAAGGGACAGACAATCCCAAACCAGAAGCAGCGGCCTCCTGACCAAAAATCCCAGATATAGCAGTTTGCCTGTACAGACGACCCAATGTGATCAAATGTATGCCCTTCCCAGGGGGGTGAAAACCAAGGCCTTGTACACCCAGGCCTGAGACACAGATTTGGAATACAGTGCCTCGGGATGGGAAGCCCTAGAGGAAAGACCTTGCTGAGAAGGCTGATTGTTAGGAGTCTTTGACCTACAGCAGGTGGGGACTAGGGAGCGTAACTGAGATGGAAGGAGAGGAAGAGAGAGTTATTACATCAGCTGGGAATGGGAAGACAAATTCTGTAGCAAGCAAACAGCTTGTCAACCTTCAGAAAAAAAGTGGCATAAGGGGAGGCACAGGTAATAACACTCTTCTCACTAGTAACATATATAACAAAGTGCTGGACAGTAGTCAATCCTCATGATACCCCCACCCCAAGTAATGTTACTGTCCTCAGTTAAAGACAGCGAAACAAGGCAGAAACCTCCTCAACTCACACAGATAGCTGTTATCAAGCATATCCTAAACCCATCAATACTTGCCAGTCCTTAGCTGGACAACAAGTATGTAATGCTAGCTGCTGAGATCTCACCCACAGAGTCTGAAGCCTCACTTGCCTGCCTCACAAGCCTGATGGTAGAAAAAAGATGGTCACATATCCATGCAAACTTGGCCAACGTGAGACGACTATGTTGGTACAGGGAAAGATGGAGACAGCTCTGCTTTAAAGCTGCACTGAGGACAAGCAGCGTTTGCAGCAACAATTAGATATGCAAATAAGCACATTGAAAATTAGTGACGGTTTGCTGTTGTCATGGAGAAAAAAGCACCCTCCATTCTGGGTCAGACCCAAGCACTGCATTTTCTTTCCCTCATTGGTAAATAAAACTGTAGAGAGTACTGCAAAACCCAGGAGCCAACACTTCTCATCACAGCTCAACCTGGGACTGGAAAGGTTGATCTCCAGGAGCAACACAACCCATATAAAAAAATCTCCCTGCATCACCCCTGAAAGACAGGACTATGACAACTCTGTAGATCCTGAAAGATACCAGGAGGTAGATGCACAGCCTGGAAGAAAACACCCAAATCATGCAAGGGCCAAGCTGCTTCCCAGCTCTGTTGCTGCTGGGGGGAGGCAGATGTCAGGGAAACTGAGGGCAACATGATGCATGAAGTACCTCAGCTCTGATGCCCTTGAAGCTACATGGGAAGATCTTGTCTGAATGGAAATACACACTTGGCTTGAAACCTCTGTGTATCTTTGGCCATCCTTATAGTCCTCCCATCCCGTTAAATGATGGCTGTTAATAGGGAAGAGGAGGCAATCAACCTATTTAGACTCAGCTTTCCCACCCTGGGGGTTTCTTCATAGAAGCAGCTGGACAGAGCACTGCCTTTGTTTCAGCAGCCACAAAACCCACAGACACCCCCTTCAGCCCCCTAAAATCCGACAGAAGAGCCAAGATAAGTTTATAATGGAAACCCTGACACAACCTTAACTATAGCATCCTGAATGGAGGGCGATAATCTGATCTGTGTGTGAACTAGCTCCCCTTGTCTCAACGGTATTTATCTTACTTTAACTCCTGTTACAAAAGGGTTGAGTCATATAGCAGAGCTAGCCAAGTAACAAAACTGCAAGGCTTGCTAAAACTTCAGATTCAAGGATAAACAGGCGCAATCCTAAAGCAGGTTAGAAAAGAGTCTCCACAGGAGCGCTGGTAGCCAGACCTCCGAGCCTCTGGACAATGGCATTTTCTTCTGTGCCACTGAGATTATCAGAGCCCGGCAGCGGGGTGGGAGGGAGAGGGTGCAGAGGCTCTGCCCTTCAGATCATGGTAACACGTATTACCCAGGGCCCAAGAAACCTGATCCCGTAGCAACCTCATGTATGGAAAGTGCCCCAATCAGATTTCACTGTGTCAGGAGAAGAACAGTATTTACTCTGCATACAGATTAGTCACAAAACTGGGTCACTTCTTGCCTTTCCAGAGAGTGAAAAAAACCCAACCAAAACCAAGGCTTCTTTGTCAGCTCTTTTTGTGTCTTTCCCCCCCACTTTTAAAACTACGTGATGCAGTGTGGTCATTCACAGCTGTCTAAGCTGATCAAACAGCACCTGCATGTGTAAGGTTAAAGCACATTACACTCACTAGGCTTGCATTGCTTAGAATTCAGCTTATTAGCTACTTACCGGTTCTTTTCTAGTTCGTTGTGCGTAGACCTGGAAGATAAACAAAAATTTGGATTAGCCACCTTTGACGTCTCAGCACCAAAATTCAATCCCCAGCTGCATATCGCAGCATGAAGCCAAGCAACTACATACACTAAAATCTATAGCTCTAACCCCAGCCTCCCTGCAGGCAAGAGATTCCACCCCTATGTCTGTATTACCTGCTGCATGCAAAGCTGGTACTCTTACTGGTGCTTCAGAAAACGTTCCCTAGAGACTTAAATGCACACTAAATCCCAGAGAGAGGCAACGATTAGAGCAGGCAGCCAGAGTCAGCCGTTTCCAGACTGCTTCTGGCTCTGCCCTCAACTCAGTACAGAACTTCAGTTCCGTTTCCTTGTGGTTTAGTTTCTCCTGTAAAAATATTGGTATCATCTGCTAACACAGGAGCTCATGGAGTATTAATTTATGCATGTCAAATACATGGGAACTTTCCAGCAGAATTGGCTCTGCAACAACCACCCCTGGAGCCCTTCAGCGGTCACATGCTAGATTTAGCAAACTTAGTAGAACTCCAGATATGGCCAGCATCTGGGCACAAAACGGATGGCCAGTACTGCCATGTTTGCAAACATCAGCAGTGCTGAATAGCACTTTTAGGATGCCTGGAAACCCCTCGAGGACTGAAACAGCACTGCCACAGCACGAGCTTGCAGCAAAGCAAGTGACCCATGAAGTGGCACTGTGACCACTTGATGAAGGAGGGGGCTTTGTCTTTATACCTGCCCACCACACCGAGCATGCTGCCAGCACTCCCTAATTTGGAGCTCACAGCTTGAAAATGAGACCAACTAGAAACAAAAGGGAACCAGGCAAGTTCATTCTCCTTGTCTCTGTGATGACAGCACAAGTGGGGAAAAAAAACCTTAAATCCTTTCAGGATTTCTAATCTAATGAAGTTATTAGTAGCCCAGGTAAGGTTGTTGAGGATTATTTAAAAAGGATAGCCGTTTATCCAACATTTCTCTTTAACAGAAGGTCACCTTAAAATAAGAGTAAAAGGAGACCAAGAGCTTAATAAAAAGGATCTATTTTCTGTAATTTCGCATCATATTTCTTCCAGAACTCTGAAAAGATTATCCTCTATCCCCCATCTGGAGAATCCCACAGAGAATTCTACAATTAGGGAACTGAATGGAGGATGTGCTCCAAGGGAAACCCTGTCATAATTAAATGCTTCTCCCAAAAAAGGGAGGAGGAGCACTTAACAGGTGTTACAACCTCATTGAAGATGACGAATAAACTGCAAGGTCTGTGAAAAACAAGGTAAATGGGTCTTAGCCATATGTCTGTGCAAGGTACCCTGTGCAGCAGGATACGGGATACACTAAAGGCAAGGCACACTGTAGCTCAATTCCAAAAGCGGAGGAAATTCCCAAAGCAAATCCTTCCCTCTCCCAAAGAGACAATACCTTAAGTCTGTTTCCCAGGAATCAGAGACATGAACATAATAGTTAGTCCGGAAAATCTCCCAAATAAAACCCACATCCCCGCCAGAGTCTAAACCAGCAAAGTCCATTTGTCCAGGCAACTTGGATGCAAATTAACCCACCAGGGCTGAGCTGAGGCTCTGCCACTTAAAATCACTGCCTGTATGTTCTTTGGAACATGCTTATTGTTCTTATTTACTGCATGTTCCTGCAGGAGACTTCGCACTCTTCTTGGCTATGACACTAGCAGTTATAAAGGCAGAGATATGCAATGGCTTGAATTCCTATATTATATCGAGCCAATTATCAAGGCCAGCACTGAAAGAACAAAGTTTGGCCCACTGCTGTGAACAAAATTAAAACAGCAGGTTCTCCCTACTCCTCTCACACAGGAGACTCTTTATTACCTATCTGCCTTCTGATGCACAAGACAACTGAGAGGGGTCACAGGCTTTTTACCAAGTCAGGGAATTTATGAAATGACTTTTAACCGTATCAGTGGCAAGGGAAAAAACAAACCCCAGCCCTCCCCAACACTTTCCCACTGAAGCTGAATGCAAAGGAAAGAATCTCAGCAATGCTGAATGAATCCTATGGGGGTGTTACGTCTCTTACCTGCCTGCGCTTTGCTTAGTCTTACTGGGAACATTTGGGAAAGTTTTAATTTTTGCTTTCATCTACATTTAGGGAAAAAACAAAACAAAACAAAACAGCACCCCACCTACCACCATTCACTAACTCTTATTTTCTGTGCCAGTTTCCCTTTGCTTGGACAATGGATACTGGGGGGGGGGAGAAGTAAGCCACCCCCCCATACAACAACCACCCCACCCCCCAAAAAAAACCCACCCACAACCCTCCCTCTTCTTTCATAATTCATTTCATTTTTTTGTAGATCCTGATTTAGAGATTAAATTTTCTCCCCTCATCTTTGGGCTGCACATGTTACTAAGATTTATTTGGAGTTAAACAAGGACAATGCTGCCAGTGAAGTGGAAAAAAGTACAGGAACCTCTATTGACACTACATTCAGAAAGAAATCTTTTAAATAGGTACAGAAACAAATGTAACTGGACCTCTAACTGAGCTGGTCTTATCATCAACTGAGAACTTTGAGAATATCACCAGATGGAAATCAAAGTCCATCCTTGTAAGCCACCACCAACTTTTGGATGGGTATAGGATGAACACCACAGGTGTAAACTGCTGTAGCACTCAGGGAACATTTCAGGGTTACTTGTAACAACACTGCATTTACAACAGCAAGGAACGGGTGAGTTCAGTGTGATGTTGCTTCACTGTTGTTGGTATCAGTCACAGTCTGTGTCACCCAGTGAAATAAGGACACCGTGTTGAGCATGGACCACAAACCAGAGGAGTTCACGTCCTTGCTGTCAGGTTGATGGGGCAAGCAGGACCTTGGCCCCACCTGCAAAGCTGAAACCACAGCCATGCGGGTACGGACACGTTCAGAGAGGAAAACAAAAGCCAAAGCACACGTACTGGCACTGCTCAAAACCTCAGCTGCAATTTAAAAGTAGCTCAAGCACAAACAGTCTGCAGGGTTCTCATTTAAAAGTCAGCTTTCTACAGCAGTCAGATCTTTAACAAAAAATTTAAAACATCCAAATTGATAACTACCCCTAAAAACTGAAGGAATGTTACATAAGGAGGAGGATCCTGCTGGCTACATTTGGAAAACAGCTTGGGAAAAGATCAAGGAAGAGTTTTAGAAGCTTAACATAAAGGAGCCAAGCAAACAAAACAGCAGAGCAGTCTCCATCACATTTTAAAGCAACAAAAAGCTGGAAGAGGAGAAACTGAAGTTTATCCCTCTTTACCCTAGATACCCAAGACTGTGTACAAAATAGGAAGAAATCGGGAAGCAGCAATTGTCAGTCACTCTAACTTAAGGTCAGATACAACCACCTTTTTGTGCCAGTTACTGTGATTCTGCCTGCAACCTTGCTACCCAACACTGTAACAAGGTGTTGCTGAAACATTAAGCTACACTGAATTCCCTCAGTGAATGAGACATTGTAAATAATTTATCACTTTATCCCCTTTTCTTTACTTAAATAAAATCTCTCCTATCACGGTAGAGGCAGCCAAACTTTCCCTGAGCACAGGTAAGCTAACAAAATAAACTATGTCAGGAAGGAACAAGCTCTAAGAACATTGAATTAATTTGTCATAGTTTTTTTTTTACTGTAATTAAAATCACAAAGCTGCCAAATGACATTAAACACAGATGACCTTTCTGGTTTACATATTTAATATTGATAAATAGCCAAATGAATGCATTTGTAACATATCCGCATTTTGATTCAACTTCTTAGCAAAGTAACTATTTTCTACTGGGAAAACACAGCAACGTGTCTTTGTCCTTGTCCTACACGCTACATAGGTGGCATTTAGACCCAATGACCCTGTCATCAACTTGTACCTGGTCACCCTCCCATCTGTAGCTGGCACCAGCTCCTGGCTCCATCTCCATCACAGCAGAGACACGGGTGGCTCAGGAGATGCTGCCGGCCATCCATACTGTCAGGTAAGGGGATGGGGTGGAATAAAAATCACCTCTTCAAATACATGTCCTTAATGCCAACACAGTCAGTGCTCCTCCTCCAAATTCATTCAGCCCACTCTGCTTTAGCAAGAAATTAATCAGGAAATAAATATCCCATCAGCTTGTGCAAACTAAGGCACAGTTACGTGAATCACATTTAGCAAAACAGCAAGAACATCCATCCACAGACCAGGCCAAACATTTTCTGTTTTACTTCACTCTACCCAGGTTAAACCACCTCTGCTGCTTATGCATCACCACACCAAATACAATCTCATTCTTCTTTATTTTATAGACCTTCTCCACCTTCTGGCCCTGTTGACACCCATTCACTTGGCCACCAAATTCCCCTGCAGGAAATGCCTTCTTCCATTCCCCAAGCCAAGATCAACCACCCTCTGGAACCAGCGAACTACATAACTGCGCTCTCTTTCATGCAAGTTCTTCCTCAGAAATTACTCCTATTGGAAACAGCCAAATGACAAACCAAAACAAACAAGAAGGGAAGGTGATCAACAGCTTTTTTCAGTTTTAAATCCACCTGTGTCCATAAAACAAAACTTAACTGGCTGAAGAACCCCAGTGTTTTGCCAGGGTTTCAAGTAGCACTGGATCAACACCGTAAGTAGCTCATGAAACCAACTGCACAAGCCATAGTCTGGGAAGCCTACGGAGAAGCTCCACCAGACGCAGCACGTGAGGGTTTCTGCCCCATGGCAAGACAAACGTTAGATGTGCCAGAGTCAAATCTTCCTGCACAGATGGAGATGCTCAAGGGCTGAGCCCACCTCACCTCTGCGAGGCACAGGAGCCTGGCTCTCGAAGGGCTGCACAGGAGCCCCGGGGACACAGCAGTTTATGGCACTCAGTGCTGCCACGAGTTCCCACAGCGAGGACTGGGATGCAGCTGAACAGGAGATCGCATAGTTGGAGCAGAAGTCATTTCCCTGCCGTCCTTACACCCTTTGCAAGTAGCAGCCTCATGTCTAACAAGAGCATCACCTCAGCCTTGCATATCTGCAGATCTAACAAAACATTTTCTTCCAAGCAACACTAGAGACAAGTTATCTTAGACATTACTATGCCATGATACCCCTATACTGTCTGGCCTTGAGGTCCAGAACAAATGTTTCTCCATCAGGAGCTGAAGTGATGAGACAGAACAGACTGTTTCACCTTCTCACTGACGTCAGTGGAGATGCACCAGATTAACCTGGCCACAAACTCTGGCTAGTTTTCCTGTCCCTCTTAGATGGACATGATATCAGATTCCTCCCAAGGCTCTGATCAAAGCTGTCTTCCCAGGATCAAGCCAGACCTTTTCCAAAGTTCACATTCTCCGCCTCCAACAGAGAAGGGGACGCAGCCGTACTGGCATCTGTTCATGTTTATTCATCTTTGGAAAAGGAGAAATGGCCTCACAGTTTGTCTTCAGCTCAACGAGGGGAAGAACGCTCCTTTGTGGGGTTCACAACTGCAGAAACCCCTGGGTTTCTACACAGTATCCTGAAAGCCTCCTGCAACACAGTCAAAAACAACTTTAAAAGATACACTGCACACATCTCTAGAAGAAAGAAATGTCTTCAAAGCAACCTACAGTATTTATACAGCCCCTCTCAGCCTGGTACCTGCTCCTCATAATCATTATTTCTGTTTGCAGCACTTTGGAAGTTAACTCTTCCCTAACACTTTCTATGCTGAGGAGGCAACACCAACACACAGAATTCCAAATGATTTTCCCAACGTCACACAAGAAGCCCGTGGCAGAGAAGGGTACTTAACCCGGGTTCCCTTGCATCAGTGGGTTGCCGTTCTCAGGCATCCCAGAGAGACACCTAATAAGGACATTTGTGCCCTCTGATTCTTGGGTCAAAGACAAAAAATTACATAATCATTGTAAGCTGCAAGTGGGAAAGTGGAAAAAAACCCAACCAACCAACAACAATCCTAAACCAACTCTCACGTCTCGCCCACCGGCTGCCAAGTGAGCCAACCCTGCTCTCAGACACCACCATACGAGGTGCCAGAGAAGAACCCAAAATGGGAGCTAAGAGCAAAGTAATACCAGTTTACGGACAAAACTCACCCGATAAGACACACCAGGCATAACCCTCGGGTGCAGAAGGAACTGCAGGCACAGTCCCAAACAATGCACACTGTTCTGCTGGTGTCTGTTCTGCTTTTTCAGCACAAGGGAGGCAAGAGCAGGAAGACAGCTCCTCCTTGCTGGGCACCACGAGTCTCTTCCAGAGCTGGGCAACCCCAAACCAGAGCAACACCCCAGTAAGCAGCAAAGGGGGCACTCTGCAGGGGAAGGGTTTTCTAAGCCAGGACACAGAACAGCAAGAAAGTTTTGCATTTGCTGCTGCAATCTCAGGCCAGCAAAGAAACCACCATCTGGCCTCCCTCCCCAGTGTTCTGGCTGGGGGGCAGTGCTGGTGTGGGCTGTCTCCTGCAGCACCTAAGGCCCTACCTGCAGAGGCTGGTCCCAGCCACAAGTGCTAGGGGAAACCGGCCCCATCTCATGTACTCCCTCACGCAGGGCCCTGCACGGCCAAGAGGAACAGGGTTTGCTGAACAAGCAGCTATTCAATATTTTGTTTTCTCCTCATTGTTCAACGCATGGCCTCAAGCCAAGCCCTGCTCTGAATACAGAACCAGTGGTTTCCTTACAGGCTTTTCGACAGGCTCACCGAGGGCAGCAGCGAGGCAGTTCACAACCACATTTACTGTCAAGCATCCTCGCTTTCCAAATCGGAAGCTAAGAAAGAGGGAAATTGGAGATGCAGCTTCTCATCCCTCTGGGTGCCTCTATGAAGACCCCCAAGGGCCTGTTTCTCTGGGCCACTTCAGATGTTCAAAGCACAACTCCACTGGTGCCCCCTGCGGCTGTGCATCATCAGCGCTTCCGCAGCTCGGATCCCAGGCTCATACCTTGGAAAAATCATCCTATCAGGAACAGACCATTTGGGTCGATGTCAAGACGTGTATGAAAGGGACTTGCTGAATGTACACAGGGCTGCTGACAGGGGCCAGGAGTGGAGCGAGTTCTGCAATGGGCTACTCACTGCTTCATTTATCTGCCTTCTAACTTCTGTGACAAGCGAGCAAAGGTCCTACGGAAACTGCCCCTTCCCTTCCCAGCCCACAGTTAACCACATCAAAAGGGGCTCATGCACACAGATCAGACACAAAGGCTGACGTATGACCATTTTGGGAGGTATCTTAACCATTTCAGTAGAGAAACTCTAGCCCACCTCCCTTGAATACGCAGCAATTGATACCTTCCACGATTATTTAGAACTTGGGCAAATTTGGGTAGATTCTCACAGGCCAGGAAAAAGTACATTCTTTGCCTTCATCAAGGCAAGATTCCTGTCTGTGATCCTTGATGCAAGGGAGTTGGAGCTTCTTGACCTTTTTTTTAAAATACATTGACAAAAACACATTTTTCAAGACCTAGTGAGGAGAAACACCAGGCAGCTTTATCATGGCACCTCCAAGCTTCTCCATGAACAAAGAAGAGCACAGCATAGAATGAGGACAGCAAAATACAGGCACTTCCTCACACTCATGTCAGGTAAGCGCTGTCCCCCTGGTCTCTCCCAAGTTCTACCTGGGAAGGACAATCTCCCTACATGATCCTCATAAACAGACCATTCAGAGCAAAATGAATTATTTAAGTAGAATAAGGCACAGACTTCATCTATTCCCTGCTAACACCTTAGTATCTCTTTTAACAAAATATTCTCTGTTGAATATTCAAGTTATTACAAAGCAGGGTATGGCCTGACTGCAGAAAGCTCCAGGTGGTCCCTGCCCTGCTGACTTAGAATCACAGAATAGCTTGGGTTGGGAGGGACCTTTAAAGCCCATCTAGCCCAACCTCCCTGCAATGAGCCGGGCCATCTGCAACTGGATCAGGTTGCTCAGAGCCTCATCCAGCCTGACCTTGAATGTTTCCAGGGATGGGGCATCTACCGCTTCTCTGGGCAACCTGTGCCAGTGCCTCACCACCCTCAGTGGGAAGAATTTCTTCCTTACGTCTAGTCTGAATCTACCCTCTTTTACTTTAAAACCATTATCTCTTGTCCTGTTGCAACAGGCCCTACGAGAAAGTTTGTCCCCATCTTTCTTATAGGCCCCCTTTAAGTACTGAAAGGCCGCAATCAGGTCTCCCCGCAGCCTTCCCTTCCCCAGGCTGAACACCCCCAGCGCCCTCAGCCCGTCCTCACAGCAGAGCTGCTCCAGCCCTCGGATCATCTCCGTGGCCTCCTCTGGCCCCGGTTCAACAGCTCCGTGTCTCTCTGTGCTGAGGCCCCAGAGCAGGAGGCAGCACTGCAGGGGGGTCTCACCAGAGTGGGGCAGAGGGGCAGAATCCCCTCCCTCGACCTGCTGCCAACGCTGCTGGGGATGCAGCCCAGGAGACAGTTGGCCTTCTGGGCTGTGAGCACACACTGCCAGCTCGTGTCCAGCTTTTCACCCACCTGTTCCCCCAAGTCGTTCTCAGCAGGGCTGCTCTCGATCCCTTCATTCCCCAGCCTGCATTGATACCAGGGGTTGCCCAGGAGCAGGACCCTGCACTTGGCCTTGTTGAACCTCATGAGGTTCACATGGACCCACTTCTCAAGCTTGTTCAAGACTTTTTTTTTTTTTTTTTTTTTTTTGATTTGTAAGAGAAGAAAGGGATCTTCCAGTGCTTTTTGATATTTTTGTTGTGGAGAACTGTACATTTAAGAGGCTTATGTTAAGAGCCAGTGTGTGATGTTATTCATAGGCTTATGCTGCACCATGCTGATCAGTAAAGATAGAAACACAGGATGCAACTTTGTCTCAACAAACTTGTCCGATTCTCTGGATGGCATCCCATCCCTCAGGCCTGTCAACCGCACCACTCAGGAGGCTCCATGAATCTCACTGCATGGTCAAGGACTCAGACTTTTTCCAAGGCCCCACCAAAACCAGTATCATAATTGCTGGTACCTGCACAACAGAGAGATGGCAGTGATTCACAGAAAGAGAATAAAAACACAGGAAGCAATTTTCAAATCTACCTAGAAAACTTAGGATCCTAAGTCTCATCTGCTTTCAGACAGCCACAAGCTCCAAAACATCGATTCTGCTTCCTGAAAACAGGATTAGAAAAGCATGTGCATTACCCCAACGTACAGATGGCAGGAACCATGTAATGTACAGATGGTAGGACCCATGTAGGTCATCTGACGTGTCCAGATCTTGCAGCCTTTCAGCAGCAGACTCAGGAAAGGATCCAAGGGCCCAGCATGCCAGCCCTTTGCCCTATACCATGCTTCTTCCCACACATAACATTACCCTTTTGAGGAAGATGGTCATATCCAGAAATAGCCTTAGCAATGCCATCTGCAGAGCAACAGTCTGTTTGGGGAACATGTACTTCTGTGCCACACACATCTTCTGACCTAAAGAAACTGCCTTCAGATGCACTGGGGAAAATGAGGCTTTTTGAGTAAACGCCACCTGACTGCAACGCACTTTGTCTGAAAAGAAACTGATGGCATTTGCATGGCTGTGGGCCAGGTCAGACTTTCTTCACTTCTATTTAGACTTGAAGTTATCTCTCACGTTACAACTATATTGCTGCAATACTGTGCCTGGAGATGAAGGGAGGGGGAAGAGACTTGAAGATACATTAACATCACTGTTAGCTACACACTGTACTAGGGAAACTGAGGCATAAAGACTTACACAGGCTGTAACAATTTCAGGAAGAGAACCCAGATGTCCTGATGTCTGAGGCTGTATTCTGTCAACAGAGATACACTCATCCAGCACCTGGGAGATCCATGATAAAGGACAATGCAGAAAAACAGAAGAGCTCTGATTTCTTCTGTTCTTACAGTTCTGGCTCACAAGCAACAGCAAATAACATGAAGGCAGCAAGGTGGCTACCTCCCACTGCTCCCAGATGGCCACGCTACCTGTGAAACAGTTCATGAACTGCTGCAGTTTGGAGCCTAACTGTTAAAGGCAAATCAGAACTGGTGCCATGTTACCTTACCGTATCTATACATTGCTTTACGGCTGCCCAAGCACCCGGGCAATGACAACTGGAGTAATACTCTCAACAGCAATCCCAATGTCATCTGTCCCTTCCTGTTCCCTTCTGGATGGTATGAGAAATGGAAAGAGATAAACAAGAAGTGTTCAGAAAATAATCGACTTCTTCATGCAGAGGAACTTTAAACAAAACTGAGGCAAAAGAATTGCTCTCACTCTACATGCCTGCTTGTCACAGAGCAAGCAGCAAAGTACAAACAAATAAGATAATGTTGGAAATCATCTAGGCTACTTGAAACTGGATTCATAAAGGAACAGAACTGAAGTGAAATCACTTTCATATCAGAGAATGGAAATACAGTAGGGAGCACAGAAATGAGACATGGGAATATATCCAGCAGGATGGAAAAAGCAGGCCTGTTCCCTCTGAGCTGATCAACAAGGCAGTGTCTCATAGAGAAGAGACCCAGGCAAAGGCCAGCCAAGTGCACAGCCCCAGAGACCCCCAGCCTCTGATCAACAGAGCCCAAAATAGTCAACAAAAACAAATCCTATCTTTGTTGGTTCAAAGGGCCTAGGGAGTAGGAGACAACACTCTCAAGAGGAGAACAAACAGAAGCCAGTCTTTGAATTTGGGCAGAAGTCTGTCAGGACAGATCAGGAGATGATCAACAGCAGGAACTCCAACAAACAAGACAATTAACTCAGCAGCATGACATGGACTGGTCTGTTTGGGCCAGAAGGAGAAAGGTACTTGAAAGCTCAACCAGGAGGTAGAAAGGAAAAAGTCCTACCTACAAACTGAGGAACAGATGGAAACAATGAAACAAGGGACAACCAAGTCACTGTTGAGCAAAGGATCAGGTCAGGTTGAACAAAAGCATGAAGGATAAATTCATGCATGTATTGTGGATGAGACATTACACTGAGAAGATATAAAAAAGGTAGAAATGTGGCAAGGGGGTGAGGAGGACACCTGACAAACAAGGAATACTACCTAAATGAGGGAAATGACTGTACACTAAATATAATGGGAAGAGAAATTGAGGGAATTTCAGGAACAGATGACTGAGTTTGGCCCAAATGCCCTTCCCACCATACCAGGGCACCAAATGTCTCTAGGGCCCGGGGCTAACAACCTTCACCTTTCAAAGGGCCCTAAGCACCAAAATCTGAAGTTTCTTGTCACTGCACCAGCGCTGCTATCAGTGATGCAAACCAGCCCACAGCAGCTGCAGCACAGCTCTACCTGGGCAAAGCGCTGCAACGTGAACGGCATGAACCCTAAGTGTCCCACTGCTGCCAAACAGCATGCTCGTGGTGAGGCCTCCTCCAAATCTGGGAGGACAGAGAGATCATGAGTCTTCAGCCACAGGGAGCGACAGTTCACCACAGCCAGATGCTGCAGCAGTGAACGGTAGCTGAGTTCCAGATAACATCAACAACTGGGCCTGCTTCTAGTTTACACAAAGGCCTCTTTGCACAACTCAGAGATCACAAATTAAATTCTACACCTACTGAAGGTATCAAAGCACAAATTCAGCCCAGAATCACAGGTTTCTGCATAGACTCCCTGCCACACAGCTCTCCGTACGCATGGCTACATTACTGATACAAAAATGAAAGCACGAACCGCAGCTCTGCAGGATCTCCCCACTTGGAGGGCTATAAAATAAAACAGGGTGACAAAGGACACAGCAGGTTCCCCCATGGAAACTGCCATATCAGCCCTAGCACTTTTGGAGGCCTCATGCCTCTCTAAGGAGCGGGGTTTATGCTTCCCATGCCATTTGCTGGGTTCATCCTCACTTTCTGTATTTTGCCTGGTAACCTGCCAGTTGTACTGGAAAGCCAAGCATCACTGAGAAGACACTGCATGCAAAACCTCCCTTACACGGGGTATTCTTCTCCCCCCCCCCAAATTGTTGTCAGGATCTCAGTTTCTGATGTAGCTCAGCCGAGACAAGGAAAGGCCCAACTTAGTGCCAGGAGGTTCAGAAACTCCAGCTTCACTATGACTTGCTTCTCTACACTTGTAGGCTGCATTGGGGCAAATTGCTTCAAATGGGCAAACCTAATTGTAGACTTTTTTGCAGGCTCCCTCCCCCAGAGGAGGGCCATGAAGATGATCTGAGGGCTGCAGCACCTCTCCTATGAAGACAGGCTGAGAGAGTTGGGGCTGTTCAGCCTGGAGAAGAGAAGGCTCTGGGGCCTCCCAGTACCTAAAGGGGGCCTTCAAGAAAGCTGGGGAGGGACTTTTGATGAGGGCATGTAGTGACAGGAGAAGGGGTAATGGCTTCAAACTGAAAGAAGGTAGATTTAGATTAGATACAAGGAAGAAATTCTTCTCACTGAGGGTGGTGAGGCACTGGAACAGGTTGCCCAGAGAAGCTGTGGATGCCCCATCCCTGGAAGTGTTCAAGGCCGGGCTGGACAGGGCCTTGAGCAACCTGGTCTAGTGGGAGGTGTCCCTGACTGTGGCAAGGGGTTGGAACTGGATGATCTTTAAGGTCCCTTCCAACCCAAACCATTCTGTGATTCTATGGGATGTGCTGAGGCTGAACTGAGCTATTTGAGGACAGCCCTACCTGCCAACCTGCTCTCATCAACTGTACCCCAGTAAAAACCTGGAGAAGACAGTGGGATTTTAACAACAGGCGATTCCGCCTCTCGTGCATGGGCCAACGATCCATTTTCCCAGTCTAACACTCAAACTGTCACTATGCTTTCTCAAAAAGAAGTCCTGCTCACACTTAACTATAGTCAGTACTGCTGGCCAGTCCCTCTCAACATCTCTAACAGAGCGGCAATCCTTAACAGCTTGCATTGTACAGTTTTCCTTTCTTGAAAAGTTAACTAGCATATTCACGTATACTTCCCATTGTAAGACAAGATCCCATCTCCAACTATTTCTAGACAAAGTTTCAACAGCAGCACGAAGATTCCAGATAGTAATCACACCGTTTGTACATTATCAAAATGTGGCATAAATAAAAACACGGCACAGCAAATCTCACCCATTTTCTGTTTTACACATGTGGATTTATACTCTATGAAGCAAAGCCAAGTCCTGAGCCATGAATAGAGCTCCCTGGCACTGCAAGGCTTGAGACAGAAAACAGTATCTATGCCCAGCATATTACACAAGGGCCAGATTCTAGCCCACCTACACACAGCGAGTAAAAACGCAACTCCCACTAGCTGTGGAGTAAGGTGTGATCCAGTGCAAGTGCAAGCAGCTAAAAAAACCCAACCAAACAAACCAAAACAAACCAAAACAAAAAGCAACAAACCCCACAAGCAAATAAACAAAGTAGCATTCAGAAGCAAATAACAACTGATAGCGGCTAGGAAGCAGCAAAACTGTCAACAAAAAAGCATGAGAGACCTGGGACACGAAGAAAGGGGTAGGGGCTTTGTGCAGAAAAGTAGACCAACACAGGCTGACACAGTGATTTGCTCTCTCAGGAATTTCTTAAATGGGATAGGCAAACCACTCAGCCCCCCACGCCTTCTCTCCCCAGATAAAATCAGAATTACAGCACTGTCCTAACTCCGGAGGCTATAGGAAGGACTGAAAATTGCCAGGTACTCAGTCATCAGCACAATGGTGGGGAGCAAACCTCCTCTGACAGAAAAGACAGATTATATTTAAAACAGTGCTTAAACAAGTGTTCACCGACCCCTCTACTCCCCTGGACTGTGAGGTACAGCTGCACAACACTGCTGTTCTGGTAAATCAGACTTTCTTGCACACCACACAGCCAAGGTTGACTAGAAGCCACACATGCCACATCATTTCAGCCTCTGCACCCGTGGCACATGAAGCCATCACCTGAGGCACACGAGGTACCCAGTGCACACCTACCTGCCCCCATCCTTGCTCAGGGACACAGTGAGCAAATTAAGCTTAAAGCCAAAAGCACCTGAGGGTTTCAATAGTACAGTCCCATCCCTACGCTCAAAACCCAGATTCAAAGGTTACAAGAGTGGAGGGCTACAGAAATGAAACCAAGTGACGGAATTTGGAAGCATGGAAAAAGGTTTCAAATGGGCCAGAGGAGAGCACAACAGCAGTGAAAACGAGGAGCTGCATCACTAAAATAGCCAGAAGGGCAAAGTAACCCAGACACCCAGATTTTCAAGATGCCATGCCCAAAATGCCTTACCATACCCATTACATCTGCTGATTCCAAGCTCTGCAGGCAACCCGCTACCTGGACTGTAGAAGTCTGAAAGGCCCTTGGGAAGCAGCCTCAGACACAAGGGAGGATAATGGGAAGAGAGGAAAATGAAAGGAAAAAGAAACTGGACAGAGATCAAACCCTCCCCCATGGAACTGAGCAATAGATTCTTTGAGTGCCCTTAACAACACAGGCCTCCCGGGAGAGCTGAGGGCTCCTAGCGTTGCTGGGAGGGTGCCTGGCATTTCCCCAGCATCAGACCAAAAAATAACAGGCTCTTCTACATGCCTGAGCATCTAAAACAACCAAAACACAAATGACAATCTAATATTGTAACATAATTTCAGATTCCATTATAAATCTTAACTTCATTAAATTGATTGTAGTATGGGCAGGGGGGGGAGGAATCATTTAGCATCCCTGCTGTTTATTTTTCACAACAATTTAAACTGATTAAAAAGTCTTCTCAATTATTTTCCAAAATGTATAAATATCAAACCAGTCTAATCCCAACTGTAATAAACCTTTCAAATAACTGGGTCTATTGAGAACTGCATATGTAGGGTCTGTAAGAGCAGTTTCCAGTGACACCAAATGCAAGTACCCATAGAACTATACTCCCAGCACAGACTACTTCACTTCTCTAGCAAGTTTTAAGAACTCAGCTTCTGTCCCAGAAACATCCTCTGAAGGAACGAACATTAAATAAGTGATACTGTGTGTTACAATAAAGCTCTGTTAATTTTTCATCCTTGTTGAAAAAACAGATACTCTTGTCAAGAGCAAGTTAAAAAAAAAGGCAAAATTAAATTCTAATTTAATATGGCTTGGCTAATTGGTTTGCTTGGTTTCCTGCTTTTAGCTATGTGTTAAATGAGATTTTGTTTTTATTAAAGTTCCCCTTGTTTATTATGAACTTCAACCCACAATGACCGAGATGCTCCACATACTTTTTGCAGGTGGGTAATTTTCAGTACCTAAATATCCCTGACTAAAGCAAGACTGCATATTTTTAAATATATTCAGGTTTGAACTCACAACATGCAATGATAGGTCTTTAAAATACCCATGCAAAACACACACCTACATACAGATAATATCCCGAGGACTGCATAGGAGAATTGCTCTGCAGCAATCTGCGTGCTGTCGGTTGCACAAGTGAGACAAAGGAAGGAAGAGAGAACCTGAGCCAAAACATCCTTATTTAAAAATGAATCATTTAAATTAGAAATAATGAAGCAATGTTTTCCCTCTTAGCTGCACACCCCTGTTTGGGGCAGAAAAAAAAATATTTTGCTGGGACTGGGAGACCACTGTAGTTCTGTAAGAATAAGATCTACTGCACCATTGCCACTGGGCTGCCTGTTCCTCAGAACTTTCTGGCTGTTTGTGCCATGACAGCAATGAGGCTGTTGGGAAGAAAGAGCTGTCACGCCTGAGCTGCAAATGTTGAAGGAAAATACTTGGATTTAAACTGTGAATTAAAGAGCATCTAGGCTCTGTAAATACCCTGTGCCACATAATCATAGATTATTTGGTTCAATAAAGACCAGCAACAATGCACACTTGTCAATTTCCAAAATTCAAAATAAACAGGTGGGGGGACAGGGACGAGGACACACAACTGTGCTTTGCCAAAGCTGCTTGAGAGACATTTTAAACGACAAGATCTGGACCAGATCGAAACGCATAATTTCTCTAATTAAACATTTTGAGACAAAAGCAATCTAAGAAAATCTCTTGTCCACACATGAAGTGCAAGTCTTGCCCTTCATCAAGGGCTTGCTATTCAATTCAAAGTCCATTCAAACTCCAGTAGATAGAACTTACTGAATCATCCCTTCGATTTTAACAGGAAGGGACAATACCAAGCCTTCCTCAAACAAGGCTGATCACACTCAGCATCACACAAAACACACTGCAGTGAATTTGGAGACACCCTGAACTTCACAGTTGTCACCTCCCAGCACTGCAGCCATCTGGAAGGCCTGCCATCTCCTACAGCAAGTTCAAGCTGCTACGACTTGTGCTATAAGAAACTTCCATTTCCAACTATGTGTATAAGGTCTGAGCTCCCCAAAAGACCTGCTCTGGCCTCTGCCTGGAGCAGACCTGACGCTGGTCACTCCCTGAGGCCGAAACAAGCACAGAAGGAAACACACTGGGTAACACTCTCACTCCGAAGATTCAATTTGCATTCATTATTCCTTCTATAATGAAGGTTTTCAGTAAGACTAAAAGTATCTTTTCTGTTTCTCTGCTGCCTTTCCCCCCACACCAACATATTGAGCCTGTCACGCCAAGGGGCCCAGTGGGCCAGCCTCAGCACAGAAAGGTGCCCCCGGAGAGCTGTGCCTGGGGCTCCCTCCGTGCCAGCGAGGCATGCTGAGCACCCAGGCCCCAGGGACGGGGAGTGCTCTGCGTCCCTCTCTAGCCTACAGGCTGCTGGATTCGGTACTAAGGAGCTCCTGAGGGGGATGTGCTTCCAGCCCTCCTCTGGAAAAGGGCAGGTTGCCATGACAAAGGCCTTTGAGAGAAAGAGGTGTGGGATGGAAAAATAGTATGTGAGAAACCTAGAGGGGAAAAATACAGATCTCAATTCAGCATTTGCCATCCTTTCCCAACACAAAGTCACTGGGATTTGGGACTTTAGTTCATGGGGCTACAACTGCCCTGAAACCAGGAAAGGCTAGATGAAAGATGGAAGCAAATATAAAGACGCAGCATACAAAGAGCTCAGGATATGCTGATTCTGATGAAGAAAACTTCCCCACAGCAAGGTGTCCTAACATCACTTCAAACAACCTTTATTATCAAATGCTGCTGAAGCAGAATCACTGCAAGCAAAGGCACCTTTCCCCTAGGCCTTCACAGGTCCTTCCCAATGGCCTTAAGAAAGCTTTAATCACCTGAGCCACCTGCCACCATTTTATGGATTGCACAGGCCTTGCTGCAGTAAAAGCAAGCTTGCAATCGCCTTTTCAAAATTTCACTTTCTGTTTCTAAACTTTCTCTATCCCAAAAGGTCTCAACAAGGTCTGAACAATTCTAAAGAAGGGAGAAAAAGAAATGAAAAAGAACAGGAACGAGAGGGGAAGAGGCAGGTCCTACCACAGCACCAAGTGATAGGCTTAATCCTGCTGTCTCTTCCAGATTCAAGAAACCAAAAAATATGGCACTGTATAATAAGAGAAGTCTCAAAAACGTGGAGTTCTACAATTACCAAGTAATCAGAAAGCTGGGAATTCCCACTGCCCTGAAAGGCAGAGTGAAAGACAGCTTCGTTTTCCTGAACTGAATTTTTAACACGTTGTACCTAGCAGCCACTCATCTCCCTCTCTCCCATTTGTTGCAGGGGATCCATTTCAAAACATCATTTTCTTGCTTCAAATCATGCCTGTCATTACAATCCCAGAGCACTCAAGCTGCACGCGCACTATCCCTTAAAAGCAGTGACTTCTGGGTTGGAAAGACATCAGTTGTATATAATGGGAACAGCTATTGCCTACCTCCTCCCTGAACCCTACGAACAGATCTCCCTATTCCCCTTCCCTCTGCAGCATCTGAGCCTTGGCACAGAGTCAGCTGGCAGTGCCACTTCAAATACAGCTCCCCTGTGTCCCCTCTGCTCTCAGCGCTACAGATCCAGAAGGGATGCTGTACTTCTGCATCCCAGCTCCGAATTCCCCTGGGCTCAGACTCTTCCCATTTTCCCTGCAGGGTAAGTTTCTCTCCTCTGTCTCCAGCTTCATCCTCCCAGCCAGCCCTGCCCCCCAGGCTTTCCTGCCCGCATCGTACCTGTTGGCAATACTTGCATTGCTGCCACTGCCGCTGTGTTTCCTTGCCCGGCTCAGCCTCCGTGTGGGCTTTGGGTCTTGTAGTCCAGGACTTGGAACTGAGGGGAAGGTCGAGGCATAGCCATGTTCGCACTCTGCATGAGAATCAACAGGCAGGGCATG
>JMFS01136156.1:0-32867 GCA_000699545.1 Podiceps cristatus | reverse complement strand
TTCTATGATTCTATGATTCTATGATTTAAGTCAGGCATTCAAACTCTGCTAGGCAGGAGGTTGCCAAAGTGGAAACATGGTAAGATTTGGTTTACAGTGACTGAATATCTATGTTCACTGGGCTTTCTGTCTGATTAGGTTCTGCCTTTCAGTATGTTGCTGTCTAAAGATGATTACATTCTCTCCAACTATATGGTGCTAAAGCCCTTTCCATTTCTTAACACCTTCCAACTTTGATCAGCTAGTCACCACATATCAGCTCTGACCTCATGAACAAAGCATTTGCTAGATCAAATATAAAGTGTGTACCTTGCTTAGTCTCATTTAGATGTAGAGTGTGATAAGACTGATGGGTTCATCATGTATATGTGTATAAAGTTTACTATGTGGTTTTTTTGGGTTTGTTTTGTTTTTTTCAATTTTATGTAAACTTAATGGCCTTCGTGTTGGATGGGGCTCTAGACCTGATCTAGTTGAAGATGTCCCTGCCACAGGGGGGGTTTGACTAGATGACCTTTAAAGTTCCGTTCCAACCCAAACTATTCTGTGATTCTATTCTTTCAGAGTTGTTGGAGTTGTACAATATTAATGATATCTTGGTGCACTTGTGTAGAAGTGTTAGGATCTATCAATTAATGGAACCACATTCTTTTATCTACAAGTCATTTATAGTATTGCAATATCAGATTTTGGGGACACATGATATTTATGTTATTTTAGACTTTTCAGATTAAGAAACATGTTGTAATGACAGGGAACATATACCAATATGCTAGCTTTTTGAAAATGTTTAACTAAGTTTAGAGATCTTCATGTTGCCTAAGAGGTTGCCAGTCAGACACCTTCCCTTTCCCTCCTTACCCCTTGCCTATATCAAACCTGTTACAAGCTAGCTAAAGAAAAGGCAATGGGTATGGGATTAAACTCTAGGTTTAGATAGGTTGAAAATCAATGCTCCCAGTGCAGTCCGAAGAGATACAGTCAGCAGTCAATTGCAGTGCTTGGATGGAAGTGTCTGCATCTGGATGAGCTGAACATAGATCTGCAGCTGGTCTGAACTTCAAGAATTGTCCTGAAAAGGGAGCGATGGGAGGAAGTGAGTGATAAGAAGAGAAAGCTAGATAAGTACAGAATTTATTTTCAGAATATTTCACATAGTATTTCTGATGCAGGTATCAGAAAATGATTCTCTGCAACTTAGTATGTGCTACCTGGTCAGGAATTTGGAGAAAGTGGACCTTATTAATATAGTTTTGTGTTAACAAAGCTACAGTAATGCGCTTCAGTTCAAACTTGAAGAATGTCTTCTTCTGTAGAAAAATAACTCAGACTGAAAAACTTGTAAGCCCATTTCTGTCAGAACACTCAGAAATTCCTTTTCCTATTTTCAAAACTTTAATGAACTGGGCTTCTCTGAGGGGAAGGACTCTAAAGGGTAAGCTATCGCAGCCCCTAAATAAAGAGAAATATATATAATAAGATATATTTAGGATATATTGGTCCATGTGGCAAGATAATATCTGTGAAATAGTTTAGATTATTAAATCTCAATTTTGGTGCAGATGGATTTTTTTTTTTTTTTTTGGTTCCATGTACATCATCCCTTTACATGATATAACAGAACTACTAAGTTGCAAGGTCTTGCTCCCAGTGAATCCTGTGGAAACACAAGAAAGGAGCACATCCCAGTATCTACATGTTGATTTGATTGCCTCATAATAAACCTCTGGCTTTCACTGGGTCTGAAAGTGTAGTTTATAGGAACAAATGACTTGGATGGACTTCATGGATTATCAGAAACAGGTCCTAGCTATCAGATCACATCTGTCAAGTAGTACTTTTATTGTTCTACTGACCTTGACTAGGTTCTCCATAGTAATCACTGAAAGGGTAATTACAACTTAAAGCTTTT
The DNA here is from genome assembly GCA_000699545.1 of Podiceps cristatus. Classification (NCBI taxonomy): domain Eukaryota; kingdom Metazoa; phylum Chordata; class Aves; order Podicipediformes; family Podicipedidae; genus Podiceps; species Podiceps cristatus. The sequence continues at coordinate 30,955 of JMFS01136156.1, read as the reverse complement.
CTCCAGTAAATATATCCAGTAGAAATGTTGCTAGAACATCACTGACTCTAGAAATTATGTGGAGGGGTGCCGTCTCTGGTCTTCCATCCTTATTAACGATCACAACTTTCTTTGGGCACACTGTCTACCCTTTCCACCATTTAATATGTTGAAGAGAAAGTTGTCATAATCACAAATGTGAAAATTGTTTTACCAGATCTATTAATGAGATGCAATCTCTATAGAAAAAGATGATAGCTTTTATTTTGTATAAATATTGTCTCATATAGCCTGTATTTAAGTAAAGGAGCTATGCAATGATGACAAGCATAAGTGCAAGGTGAAAAAAAAAGGTAGAAAAAAGTAAATGTCAGTTATTCCTCAGCTATGAAACCCACTGTGTGGTCTTTACATTAATGTCTGTAGTGCAAACTAGAGAAAGGGTGGGTAACAAAAGAGCTATCTAATTTGTTTTGACTGAAGACAGTGCTTTAAATTATTTCATTTGATCCAAGTTGTCTAGGCACCAGTAGAAACATGCTAAGAAAAGCTTCATCATGTTTCGGTTCAGATTAGACAGTAAAATAAACATTTTCTTATTCCTTTACATACAGATATCAGAGATATAAAATAAGAGGTGGAAACAAAGAGCCTGCATAACAAATTTGTTGGGACAAACCCTGTGTTTTCCTTGAAAATGTTTTTTATAGAATTTAATGTGAAATAGCTTCAAGCCATTTTATAGCTTTTTGGTTATATGTTAGATAATGAATAAATTATTATAATTCATGGAGATCTGAATATTTCAGTATATCCACCTGAGGGCTAACAGACTGAAAGAAAAATCTTCCCCAGTTTGGTAGGTGAAGGTATACTCATACCCTCACCAGTAACTGGCTGTTTCCCAGTAACAGCCCTGGATACTGTCTATAACTGAATCTATAATACTGAGAAATCAGTGGTGATCTCTAGATCAGGAATATTATCTAGTATTTTACAAACATAGCATGTATTTTGTACTTTCAGTTCTAACCTTCTTTGATAAATACTATTTATGTAATGGCAAGAGTGTGTTTTTCTTCTGGTACTCTTGCTGTTGTCTTTACTGCTAAGGAGCCATGCTGAATAATTGCTATTGGAACTGTGAGGGTTTTTTTAAGAATGTAAGGTGAAGAATATGCCAAGCCACTATTTGAAAAATGGCTTTGGGCTAATTTTGAAAACTAAATCAAAGAAAACAAATACAGATGCTAAATGGGTTGTTTTGAAAGGTAGGCTTTGAAGTTGCTGTTAGAAGTGCTATGGTTTTGGAAGGCATTTTTAGCTTCATGTAACTGGAGTACATATATTTAGCACATAAGGTATCTATAACCTGAAGTAGTTTTTTATAACGAAGGTCACATGTCCACTATTTGATTTTGAACTCTTTATAGAAGTTTCAGTAGGATAAAAATAAATTAATTATTTCTTTTTTCTTTTGGTAGTGGTGTTATCCTGCTCCATGATTAAGTTTAACAAAGAAAAGATTGGACTTTCCAGTGCTTAACAAATGGGAAACGTTCTCAGGACTTAGAGAAATAGGGACAGAAGGATTCAGTAGGTGGCAGTCTTTCCTTTGAATATTTTCAGCACCAAAATCTCTTCTTAGATTGATTCTGAAAGCTGTTGTCTTTTAAAAGGACCTTAAAATAAAGAGGTGCCCTCAAGTGGTTATTATAGATTGTATGGGATGCTTTAGAAGAATATGACTTGCCCTAACCAATTACCATGGCATAAAATTATATTCTGTTGGCTTTCATTTCCTCAGTTATGCCAATTGGGTATCATTCCTCTTCCAACATCTGGAGAAATTTTGTTCTCTTTGAAACAATGGCATTATCTCTTAATTCAGTTATTGCATTGAATTTAAAAGCAAATGCAGATCCTTGCAACACTAGTTACGAGGCTGTGTATTGGATTTTTTTAGATCACAGAACAATGAATTGTACAACCTTGATTCACCTTTTCTTAGCAAAAAAGGGTGTTTGCCTCAAAGTAATCAAAGTCATCTGACATTTTAAGAGTTGAGAAGCACTTCTGGTAACTAACAGAAATTCAGGCCTGTTTCAGAGACTCAAATATTTTGTAGGCAATTTGTATTCTTTAACTAAACAAGATGTAAAAGAGAGGATGAATATAAACACAAGGTATTTGGGACTGACCAAATCAGATGCACAAATCTTTAGTGCCAGCAGTACTAGCTGATACATCTGATCTTAGAAATGAATGCACGTTTGCACACATACAGCTTTGAAATATCATCCATGAAGTTTTGTTATCTTTTGTCTGTTCATCTTCATGATTTTACTTTTCATATATTTACCAGTGGTAAAAGAAGCAGCATAGCTTTCCTGCAATGATGCATACTGGGATAAGGCGTGACCCAATGGAGTGCTATAGGAGGAGCACAGAAGCAGATCAGGAGATAGATGAAATGATACAGCATAATCCTGCTTCCAGCATGGCTCATGAGTACTTCTCAGTCTAGCTCTCCTGGTAGCTGGCATCATTTAAAGACTGCATGTGACTATAGGGCAGACTCATCCATGATAAAAGCTTTTGCAGATTTGCCATAACATTGATGGCTATATTGCAGCTTACCTGAATTACGACTCCTATACTAATAGTGCTAAAGGGAGAATGAGGTTCATCATACACTCACTTCTCTCTTGCTCCTGTAGGCATTGACATAGTTTGTCTACTGAAGAGCACTTTTTCTCTAAAAGCCATGTTGTAAAGATGGCTCCCTATTACTTTGGTTTTCAATCCTATCGTTTCATTTCAAGGACAAATAGTATTTTTGTTCATGCTAATTTTCCAGACATAATATGGTTTGAAGTGAGATATTCCTTCTCTTATACAATTAGTGTTATATTAACTAAATTTCCATACTAAGATCTAATTTTTTCCCTTCATATGAACATTTAGGAGAAGGATTACATTGAATTGAATTGAATTGAATTGAATAAATGTAGAAGCTGGGTTAGTTGCTCTAGCAGGAAATGATGCCGCTTGATCTCCTGACCACAATTTGTAAGTGCAAGAACAAGATTTTATCAAAATAAATGTATTAGTATACACTACATGATCTGTGAGGTATTGAGGGAAAATAGCTTCTTGCACACTAAGAATTCAGTAAGAATTCAGTTGAATGTACTTGTAGCACCTTTCTCCCTTCTTTGTATGAAGTGGTTAGATAACATCTTGGCGCTGTCTGTTAAACAGAACTATCTGAGAATACAGAAGGCCATTTTCTATAGTTGCTTCATGTAATGCTGTGTAGCTTTCACTGACTGCCGATTAGATTTTGGGTAGAGGTTAAGGTACTGATCTTGACCTACAGAATCCAAAATGATTTAGGACCTGGTTTCAGGGGTATCCATGTGATGCAGTCACAGCTGAAATTACTTCAGGATAAGTTGGTGGCAAGCTAACTTTTTTTTTTTTTTTTTTTTTTTAATCATTATTATTTGACAGTAAGGAGGAAAGTCTTACTTTCTAAGGAATTTGCTTTCTGAATCTCTTGGAGCCTGTATCTGTTGATATGTAGGACTCAGCAGTATCTTTTCCTTTTTTTCTCCTTTTCTTTAACATTTTGAGAGAGAAGAAAAATTTTAATACATTGTTCATTAAAAATGCTGGTCTTGCTGCATTTTTTAGAGTGATGTTTTATTATCATAGAATATATTAATTTATTTTGAGGGAAAAATGATTTATGGTTTTCCGTTAAGTTCAGCAAGGATTCAGAATATGTTATTATGGTTCCCCTTCTTGAATGGGAAAATACTAACTAAGGACACATAAAGAACATAGGATTCCTGTGGGTAATCCTATATATGTTCCAGTTATTCTCCTGTTTGAGGGGGCAGCTGTCATATGATGTTCTGAGCTGGAAAAGTGAAATGGTATGTGGCTGCCCCATGAGAGGGATTTTTATGCTGAGTGAACCTAAGAAAATATTTTGACTATGATTCAGATTTTCCCGATCCTCTGTATCATGGCTTCTGCTGGTAGACTTGATACGACATTCCTCTTCCCTTCTTAAAGTCTTCCTTTTCTTCTAGGCTCTCTTTCCCACAAAAGATTGGACCAGATGATCTTTGGTGATCCCTTCTAACCTGGGCTGTTCTATGGTTCTGTGGTTCTAAGTCTGAAGGAGAACTATGATAACTAGGACAAGAAATTGGACAGACCGTGCCATTACCTGAAGTTCAGCTGCAGTATTTGATAGGACCTAGTAGAGAAATGAAGGTAGGGTGGCTGCCCTTGGAGGAGAAGGTGAACCAGGGGCTCTTAGATGCCCATCAGCTGACCTTTTGGACCTACCAAGGGGTTTAATTTGCTTGAACTTTAGACCTGAAGTTGACAGTATGAATACAGACTGGGCCAGGTACTGGATCAGGAGGTGTTTGACCACAGAGAAGAAGGATTTGGGCATAGTCAAAAGAAGTGGATGGCAGCAAGAGACTGACTTAGAGATACCATTCATAGAGAATGCATATTTATAAGGCAGATCCTCAGTTATCTGATAATGTGAACTGCCATCCTGTGATTGTACAGGTTTTACTTGTATCTGAATACCTTAAGTAATTTTCACTCTCAGCAGTTATTCTCATCACTCTGTGAAGAAGCTGAAGATGGGGAGATGTAGCTAGATATCTTATGACTTCTGCTGTTTGGGTGCCTGCCTGCCCACTCCTTTCACAAGCATTTCCCTGTGGCAGGCAGCTCCCTGAAAGCTGGTAAAAGGCTTTGAACTGTTTTACAAAATGCAGTTGGCAGAGGAGAAGTGCTTTCCATCAAGAAAGCTGGAGCACAGTGTTTTCCCAGCTGCTCTGAGGTGCCATATGTTTGCTGCATGGCTACTAATGCTACTCCTTATTTCTTCAGGAGACTTTACAGACATAACCCTCTGTATTGATGCTTGTATGAGGATAAGCAAACTGCTGGTATGTGGCAGTATTTCACTGGGGTTAATGCCAGGGTCAGCCCTGTCAAAGTAGTTGACACAAGGTGCCTTGAGGAATATGGAGATCAAGACCATCAGTATTCCCGGTCTCATTTGACACTATAAGACCTTGGGAGCAAGACTCGCAAATCTTTCTGACTTGGTCAGCACAGCAACTGAGATACAGCTGACCAGGATACTAGAAAGATGTTCTTCCAATGGCATTTTAGATGTAGTTGTTGCAGTTTCTGTTAACAATAACCATAGAATTTAGCACAGTACAGTCATATGGTGTATAACCAAATAACTGTGCCTCCCCCATAGTCCCAGACCTTATTCATCAAGCAATCAAACCATTTCTACTCAGAGTCAGAAGTTACTCTTTTCTGCCCCAAGTAGTAGTCTGGACAATAGAGGAAGTCTAAACACTGGTGGGGAATAAGGTGCTGAGCAAATGCAGATAGGGCTCAGTTTCAAAGCTTTCCCTGGGGGCTGGCAGGATGACAACCACCAGGAAGAAAAAAAGTGAACAGCTGGCCATGTGGAAGAGTCAGGATGAATGGCAGTTGCCTCAGATTTGGGAGGGATAACAGTCAGGACAGTACAAGACAAAAGCAACAATGTGCTGGAAGGAGTGTTGACAAAAGTCTCTTAAAAATCTACTGTCAAAACCAGATACACAAATCTTCCCTCTATTGGCAGGCTTTGGGATAGTTTTATATAGTGTAACAGGAAGAGGTCAGACATTGTGGCTAGTTGCAGTCAATGGAAGAGCTAAAAGCTGTAGGACACTGAGAGACTATGGGGAGAGTTATCTGTGGGGAGGGAAATTGGTCAAGGTTTTAAAGTTACGAGGCTGTGGTTTACACAGTGATGCTGCCAGGAAGCCCACATCCATTTCTTACCTCTGCAAGATCCTCAGTAAATAATAGCATTGATTCACAACTGCTCAAGTGTGTTACTCATCATGCATTGACTTGGTTGCAGTTGCAATCAGGAATTGGGGTCTTGGTGAAGTGCAGCACTTAGTCTCTGTTCTTCTTCCTGCAGAACAGTCAAAGATGGTTCTGGCTTTTAATTTGTTCAGATTTCAGACCTCCAGTTAGCATTTTGGGAGAAGGGCTGGGCTCACTGCAGTCAGAGCACTTCTGGAGGAGGAGGAAGAAAAATGGGGAACAAAGATGATGACTTTGAGAAGTCAGCACAGAAGCAAATATGGAGGAACAAGGTTTCAGTGAACACTGAACAAATCCTACCTCCTTCATGATCACAGAATCATAGAATCATAGAAAGGTCTGGGTTGGAAGGGACCCCAAGGATCATAGAGTTCCAAGACCCCTGCCACAAGCAGGGCCACCAACCTCCTGGCCTGGATCTACACAAGGTTGCTCGGGGCCCCGTCCAACCTGGCCTTGAACATCTCCAGGCATGGGGCATCCACCACCTCTCTGGGCAGCCTGTTCCAGCACCTCACCACTCTCTGTAAAAAACTTCCCCCTCATATCTAATTTAAATCTTCCTTCCTGATGCAAATTAAGCAGCTAATTTTCAAGGTGGAAAGCAGTTAGGAAACTCTTTGTGAGCCACAGTGCTGCTGAGGCATTTTCCTGGTAGTGTCACCTCACTAAGGCAGTCTATGAAGATAGTGACTACAGCTGTTTCACAGGGATACGTTGTCCTCTCAGTGTGACCAGAGCTGTGAAGGATGGCAAAGAAGCATGGGGTTCCTCTTGAGTCAATATAATAGTGTTATCATTATAATATAATATTATTTTGTGTAATAAAAGCAGTGGTCAGGTTTCAGTGGGGATATGGAATTTCAGGTCATGGACTCTATATTTCTAAAGAGGAATGCATTGCTCATAAAAGGCCATCAATAAGCAAATGAATTAGAGATATTTTTCTCCATTTGATAGCAGGGATACGTTGGTAGGAAGAACAGGAATAAAAGAAAAATTACACCCTTTTTCCATAAACAAAAAGCAGTGATGCAGCTATATGGCTGCACTGGGCTAGTGAGATCACAGCTATATCTCCCTCATGGGGTGACAGGGCTTACATGACTGTTTATTTTCATGAAGATCTATAACTGACATAGATTTTCAATGGGATGAGAAAAATTTCAGAAAGCTAAGTGATATGGAATTTAGCAGAAAAGAAGTTTCCTGCATTGCTCTGAATGGGTTGCATTAGTGCTGTGGTATCTGTTTGACCTAGTCAGTGATACAGTTGGGAGAGGCAGATACTCTGCTGGTCAGCAAGGATTCATCATCAGAGTGTGACAAACACTCAATATTAGATTGTGAACATGGCTGAGCGTACAAAAATTGTGTGCAAGGTAATACACTGTGACTGAATAAATACTGAAGTTCATCTATCAGCTAAAGATTAAGAAACAATTTCTTTAAATTGCGTAATAGCAAATTGAACTTACTAAATATAAGGAAAAAATATTTAAGGTTGTCCAAGCATAATATCAATAAGAGGATCTTTCTATGCAATGTACAGTGCATTTCAGATGGATTGCAAAGAACTAGCCCTAAGAAGTAAGAGATTCAATAGTAGGCTTATGAACTGAGATACAGACAATAGAAGAAAATATTGGGAAATTGGGTAGTGGACTTCAAATTTTGCACAAAGGAGAGGAGAGGAAGGAAAATTCAGGAGAGATACAAACCAGCTTTTCAGCTATGTTCATCATCTATACTCATTCCATCAGGCACGTGACTGCTTGACCACACATACATAATTATAAAGTTGTAGACTGCAGTGTATTTGCTCCTTAGTTTCTGTTTGAATGTCTGAGTCGATGTCCATGTAGGCTTAAACATAGTCATATAGAAATGTGGGTTTTCCTTGATCCATTTTCTAATGAGATTTTTATTCACTTGTCATTTCAGACTGGCTAAAGTAGATAAAAAATATTGTAAAATTGTTCCTTTTTATTACACATATTAACAGACCAGGAAGAACAAACAATCCATCAATCAATCAAACAAAACCCCTTACATGTGTACAATGAACTATGATATAAGAGATATCCATGCTGACCAAGAAGACTCACTTAGAATGCTGAAGCAATTAGACTCTTCATCTTGACTTTTTTTAAAAAAACCCTAAACCTTCGATTGCAAGTCATGATTTTCCATTGCAGCCACACAAGACAAAAGCACTGAAAGCCAAATACCAACATATACCAACCACAAATATAAAAACCCCAGAATATACCGAAGATGTTGAGCACAGTTATCAGTAAATACAACCTCTTACCAAGATAAAAATCTTACTATATTTTCCATAAAATCTTTATATGCAAATTATCTTTTAAGTCAGTCTGGGGGAAAGTAGAATAGGAGTGGGAACTGTTTTGAGACTGAAGTTTAATAAATTTGAAATTGAACAATCTCCTTCAGGCAATAAGGGATGTGGAATGAGTTTCAGTGAAACATTTCAAATTTCAGCTGTTCCAGACTGTGCAAACTGCACCAGCATTTTAAACATCCTGAAACTATCAAGGCTTAAGCACATGCAAACAGAAAGTGACAAGGAAATACCTTCACGAAATTATGTCTGTCAGAAGACTACCGACTGCAGACTGTTCATGTAGAAATAGAGGCTCTAACTTTTTGCAAAGATCTCTGCAAGCAAGACTTTGAGCTCAAAGGAAACGAGCTTTACCTTGCCTATTTGACAAGTTGTAAGATCCTTAAAAACTACAGTAAATGTTCTTACAGACATAGTCTTTGGGGGGCTATTTCTAAAATACTTTCTCTGAAGTATAAAAGAAAGAAAAGATGTAAGAAAAAATATTTTCCTCCCTAGCTTCTCTTTAATTTATGTTCATAGCTCAGGGATTAGGGTGATCATATTTTTCGCCACTTACCTGAATGTCAGCCTGATTTAAGGCTACTGTTGTTATCAGAGTGATTGTGAAGAAGCTTCTCCCTATGCCTTTCTCCCCTCTTGGTCTCTATGCTGGAAGAAAAATGATTGAGCATAGAAGAAAGTATGCAATAAACCTTCAATAGGTGAACACCTGCCCAATGAGCAGAAGAGCTGTGAATTCCAGTGGACTACTGCTTCAAAGGACAAGTACCTAAGTGATGTGACAATGCTCACTAACAGGCCATGCTATTTTTTCTGGTTGTCTATGGTTTGGATTTTTTTTTTTTTTTTGTAATGGTTGCTTGGGTTTTTTTTAAGGATATGAGTGTATGTTTTGGAATTCCACTAACATTTTGTTTTCATTGAAACTAATTGCTCTGTGTGATATTGGTTTTATACTGCAATTATGGAAGTGTTCTTTAGCAGCACTGGTTATATGGATGTATTCACAATCTGCAGTTTCTTTTGTCAAAATACACCTTCAACCTAATTGCCTTTAGTAAATAACACAGAGATCCTTTGGTAAGATCTTCTGATGATGGGGCATTATATTTCAACTGTTGTTATAGTTAGCACACCATTATAGACATATTTTCAGACAACTCTGACCCATTTTGGTTTCAAAACTGGAATTTTTGTGGGAACAGTTGGCATGGTATACTACAAACACAGAAGTATTAATTCTGTATAATTCAGAAGGTCGGTAACTAAATCGAGGATAAGACATGTAGAACGTAGAATTTGCTTCAGAAGCGTAGGAGGGATATCTTGAAGAGTAATAGTGACGTGCTAGTGAGAATGATGAATAATAGTGTGAACCTAGTGATATCTAGAGAAGTAAATTGTCAGTGAAGAGAGCCAGCTCTATGAAAGCCCAATGCAACAACTTTCAGTGTGTAAGGTCCTATATTATTCTTGACATTCTGCTGCTCCACTGCAAAAGAACTTGCAGGTAAATTGTTTAAGATGTAACTGAAGGCTTTTATACGTTGACATAACTTGTGATAATACAAAAGAACCACAGGAAAAACAAGAAATCAGCTAGCAGATGAATCCCAAGGAAAAGTATCAAACTACTATATAATTTAATGATCTCAAAATTAAGAAAAAAATAAGTACTGTTCTAGGCTTTACTTGGAAATCTTTGAATCAGATTTTTGTACATCTACTGTCATGAACATGCTTTTCTTGGTGAAGTTTTAGTGCATTTAGGCAAGAAAATTAGTTTCAACTTTAAAAAACATGAAAAGAATTGAAAAAAAGATTAAAAAATAAAAATCTTGCTCAATATATCTTTCAGAATAAGAAACTGAATGAATTCATTAGGGAAAAAAAAAAGTCAAGTTCTGGATTATGCAGAGTACTCACTTTTGAAAAGCTGGAGAGCACTCTCTCCTGTCCCTGAGTGAGGTTGAAAAAAAGTCATAAAATGATTACTGTTCAAACTCTGTTTTGTTACTTCATGCTGTCACTGTTCTATTGAAGCTTGCTTTATTTCAGTGTAGGGCGACTGTGTACTGATGCTCCTTCGTGCTGCTAGAATCTGTGTGGCTTTTCAGCTTCTGTTTGATGTATTATCTGATGTCTCCTTTCCTTCTTCTCACTTATGTCATTTTACTGCTTTTCTCCTGAAAGAGACACTGGTATCTTGATCAATCCTTTAGGCACGTGTCAGAAAAAGTTAAAAAGAGAAGTCTGTGAAAAGTGACATGCTAGATATTTGCTATATCCCTGACACAGAAGAGGATGCTCTCAAAATGACCTGAATTGTGGTTTAACTATCCTAAACCTTTTGCTCCACAAGTAAGTCAGAAACACACCAATGCACCTGCATTTGTGCTTGCATGTTTGCATATATACAGTTTAGACTGGTAAATGCAGTTGACCTACTTCTAGGCTAAGAAGCCGTGAAACAGCAGAAATAATACATTTGACTGGTAAAGTGTTAAAGCAGTAAGCTGCAGAAAGTCTTTTACATGCTAATCGGGAACACAGGCTAAGGGTTAATGATTGCAGGAATATTTGGAATTGGGTCAAAAAAAGGGCCATTAAGCAAACAGAAATGTCACTATGAAGTTAATTATTGGAACAATATATAAATAGGAAAAGGAATGAACTTTTTCCTGGTAAAAAGCAAAGCACTAATAGCTCTGACTGCAAGCCGATAGGTACACTAATGCTTGCAGTGCTCTACCAGTATACATCAGCCCTGACCTGCAAATGTCTTAACATTGAACCTCTGTTGAGGAGATACTGCCAGAAGAGCCAAGCTGAGTCACGTTATGATCCAGTCTTCTGAAAGTGAGTACATGGGAAGGAAGCAGAGATAAAGTGGCCTAAATTGAAAGCTGAATTTGTGTCTTCTGAAGTAAAACCACTGTGTGCTGATTTCTACATTTAACTTCCAAATCAACTGACTAAGGATACACAAAAGATTACAAGGATTAATTAAAAGGAATACTAAGCATCCTTTCCTATCAACTATCACATCTGGAATAGTTTGGCACTTCTTGCACAATATCTCAATTCATAAAAGCCAGAATCATTAATTCTTTCATGTAGGTGTGTTGGAAATTCTGTATTTAAAGTAGGTGAGATTCTTATATTTTAAATAATATTTAGCTCCTGGAAGAAGCAGCTGCAGAAAGGGAAGTCTTGGATAGCTCTCGTGTGGTTTTGTTATCTCTGGATGACTTGAGGCATGAACAACTTGGATATACAGTTTTAGCAGTAGTCTGGATTCAGATTTTCAGATTCAGTATGATAATATATTTTCTAATACCACCAGTGTTATGTCCATGTTATATTATTATTTTCTCTTACCTTTTTTAAAAGGAAAGGATTCTCTCCCTCTGTCCTGAAGGCAACAGTAAATTCTGTTGGTTTTTTTTTGTTTGTTTGTTTGTTTTTGTTTTTTTTTCCTTTAGTTCAAAAAAATCTAAGCAACTCAAAATTCCCCAAACTGTGTGTCCCCTCCGGTCTATTGGGCTTCTTAGTGACTTTGCTGCACTGCTGATCAGCATCTCGGGGAGTCTGGAAGTCTTAGTGATGACACTTAACTTCACCCATGCCAAATGAAATGGTTCCTTCCTTCAGTGTCTGACTGATGTGAAGTAATATACCTTAGAGACAGACCAAGATTTTTTTCCAGCTGGTGGCATGACATGTCAGATGTTTTACACGTCTTCATCTCATAATAATATCTCTATTTTCACAAAGTTCAGTGATATACACCCTTGAGTGCCTGTTCAGATCAAACAGATATAACTAGGCCCTCACTTTGGGATTCAGGAATAATACCAGAAGTTAATGCTAAGCTTCTATCAAATTCAACATAAGATAACTATTTAACATTCTTGGCACTTGTGGTGCTATATAGGTAAATTGTAAAATATGAGGTGTAAAATGGTTACACAGTGAATGCAAGGAAAGTGAACGTGACTGTAATCGACTTCTCCATATCATTGAGGGTTGTTTTAAGACGTGTGAAATGCTTCACATACTACTTCGTTCCCTTGGAATTTAATTCCAGGTGGTTTACGATTTTAAACCTTTGAAAGATCTACAGAAGAACTGAGGCAAGTACAGCTTTTTTATTGTGACAGACATGAGAATTTAATGATAAATCAGCTATTCCTTCTGGCAAACACAAAGGACAAGGTTTTGAAAGCAATGTATTGAAATCTTCTTTAAAAGCAAACACAGACAATGTTCACGATGCCCGATCTTGGTCAAGTCATTAAAGTTGTGGAGAAAAGAAATATTTTTGTCATATATTAAGAAATCATGGGGTTAAGTAAACACGGTCAGATTTCTGATGCATTGAAAATTGGTATCTAAACATTTAGTATGAATATATTTCAACTTGGAAAGTGTGATGCTAACTCAGTCATAATTCTAGACTACTATTATTTGTAATCTATGTAACATCTCATATTTTTACTGCTTGTGGAATAGAAGGTTTGGGATGCCAGCAAGAGGAGTATTTATGAGAACAGAAAGCAAAGTGTCTTCTGGTACAAAACTGCCTATGGATACTCATTTCTCACTAGACTGTTTTTGAATTCAACACTTCTTGCTATATGAATAAATCATTTATGGGAATATTCAGTGATTGGACAGTATCATAAATAGCACAGAAGTGAAGTTAATATTTTTTTTCCAAAAGAATATAAATGTGCTATCTATATTTTTGCCTATCTTTATTACATTTCAAAACTAATAACCGTTGACTGTTAATCAGCATGTCAACCTGCCTGTTTTAGGTACTGATAAAGCAAGGAAGATTTGTAGCATAATCAAATGAGTTATTTTGAAATGATTAGATAAATGGGCATATCTATCTTCTCCATCTCTACATATCAAGATTTTAATAAATGCTTAGTATGTATTATACACATCCCATGGCTGTAGTTTAATTATCACAAAGTGTATTTATGGAATTGGGTATATAGAATCTTTATAATATATGCTTTATAGACTTCTAGAAAACAGAAGTGTTCCCTGGATAGAAACATTTAGAGAAAACTCTAATGTGTTATTCAATTCAAGAATAAGTAAGAGTATTTGAAAGCAAACCTGTCTCAGTAGAGTGTTTCAGAGAAGTATAGGTTAGCAGATGAAGTAAGTAAATGATACTTAGTCCATAGCTGAAAGCATCAGAGCTACAATAAGCAGGATAGATTGTATCAGTTGGGAAGATGTTTTTTATGGGTAGAGGGAAAAAAAGGAGACAATTAGATCCATACTGCTTACTAGAAGTCATACAAATATTTCTGATGCTTTGGTCAGTGGTAAATTACTCTCTTAGTCTGCTGACATAGAATCACATATGCATTTAGGTTGGAAGAGACCTTTAAGATCGAGTCCAACCATTGAACATCAGCTCTTTGGAACAGTGGGCTGAAATTTTTCTAATACTGGATATTTATGTATTTGCTTGCTTGCTTGCTTATATATGCAACTTTGCATTGCCTGACTTTGAACTGCTTTGCAATTGGATGCACTAGAAACCCTCTAACTTCTGTGTGTGGGTTCTAGAGGTGAAATTTAATCACAAGATACAAATCACAAAATAATTTATAACTCTACATTTGAAGTGCAATGCTCTAATGCAGAACTATTTTTCCTGTTTAGAGTGTACAGTAAAAATTACTTATTTTGATCTTTGTATGAGGGCTGGAGAGGTGGTGGTTCAGGGAAGATAATTGTCTCTGATTCATCCTCCTTTTAGGGCAGGAGGAAACTGACAGAAGTGTCTACAAGGTAATAAGCTGTTTTATTTGACTTGATAGCAAACAACAACAACAATAAAACCCCAAAATAACTCTTACCCTTGTCACTGAAAACAGAGAACTTCATTTGCCAAATTCTGAAAGCTGACCAGAGACAGACTTAAAGATAATCTGAAAGGTTCCAATAAATGATTCCAAAAGATTATCAGGAATAGACTAATCGGGCATTATTTGCATGAATATACCATCTTCTCAAGGACAGTATAATATCCTCTCAAACAAAACTTTGTTCCTGGAGATATGAAGAAAACATCCTTTTATATAAAGACAGAAATAGCTAAACTATTTAGCCAGATACACAGATAATGCAAAAATGAATGAGTTACGGTGATTTCATGACAGACTGACTAGTACTGACTAGTGACTAGTCCTTCCACCCTGAAACCTGTAGTTTCTGAAGGCTGTAATGACTAGAAGGGCAAGTCTTTTATAGCTGTTAAACCAGATGTATTGGGTGTACCTGACAAGGTTTTGGTGGCAAGATGACTACAGGGGTGGCTTCTGTGAGAAGATGCCAGAAGCTTCCTCCATGTCCGACAGAGCCATTCCACCCAGCTCCAAGACGGCTCCCATCGTTGACAAAGGCTGAGCCGATCAGGAACAGTGGTAGCACCTTTGGGATGACATATTTAAGAAGGGGTAAAAACTGCTGCACAACCAGGAGAGATGAGTGAAAATATGTAAGCGAAATGACTCTGCAGACCCCAAGGTCAGTGCAGAAGGAGGGGGGAGGAGAGCTCCAGGTGCCAGAGCAGAGATTCCCCTGCAGCCTGTGGTGAAAACCATGGTGATGCAGGTTGTCCCCTTGCAGCTCATGGAGGTCCACGGAGGAGCAGAGACCCACCTGCTGCCTGTGGAGGACCCCATGCCAGAGCAGGTCCCTGTGCTCTGAAGGAGGCCATGACCCCGTGGGCAGCCGCGCTGGAGCAGGCTCCTGCGGCCCTGTGGAGAGAGGAGCCCAGGCTGGGGCAGGTTTGAGGCAGGAGCTGTGACCCCATGGCGGGGCCGGGCTGGAGCACTCTGTTCCTGAAGGACTGCACACCATGCTGGAGCAGTTCATGAAGAACTGCAGCCCATGGGAAGGGCCCATGTTGGGGCAGTTCATGAAGGACTGTCTCCCATGGGTGGGACCTGGAGCAGGAGAATGTGAGGAGGAATGAGCGGCGGACACAGTCATAATGGACTGACCACAACCCTCATTCCCTGTCCCCCTGCGCTGCCTGGGGGAGGAGGTAGAGAAGCTGGGAGTGAAGTTGAGCCCAGGAGGAAGGGAGGGGTTTTTTAGTTTTGTTTTGGGCAGTTCATGAAGGACTGTCTCCCATGGGTGGGACCTGGAGCAGGAGAATGTGAGGAGGAATGAGCGGCGGACACAGTCATAATGGACTGACCACAACCCTCATTCCCTGTCCCCCTGCGCTGCCTGGGGGAGGAGGTAGAGAAGCTGGGAGTGAAGTTGAGCCCAGGAGGAAGGGAGGGGTTTTTTAGTTTTGTTTTTGTTGCTTATTATCCTTATTAATTTGCAGTAAATTCAGTTAATTTCTTCAAGTCTGTTTTGCTCATGATGGTAATTGATAAGTAATCTCCCTGTTCTTGTGTGAACCCATGAGCTTTTTGTTGTATTTCCACCCCCGTTCTGTTGAGGAAGGGGCATAATATATTGGCTTGGTGGGCACGTGGCAATGTGCTAAGGTCAACCTACCACCCCAGAGAAGAGTAACTTCACAGGAAGCAGGCAAACTTAGGGAGTTTGGACTCCTTTTGTTAAGGATTTCATGGAATTTACCATTCCCCATCAGTCACAGTTAAGTATAAATACCTTACTCCAAAGTATTAAACTTACCTTTTGCATGTCCAAACCAGGTAGACCATTATTTGAATTCCCATGACTGTCATGCAAAAGATGGAAGGGCAAATATTATTTGAAACTGCAGCTCAAAGTAGTCAGTGTTCAACATACATTTAAGCAAGCATGTTAAGAAAAAGGTGTTCAGCTATAATAATTTAGAACTATTCAAATTCTATAGCTTATCTTATTGCAATAAGTCAGTGAGATTCCTGACAGAAATATTACTCGGAGTTAATACAGCATAAGGAGGAAAAGGCTACTTGATCCAAACTACTAGACATCTCCAGGCAGTTTTCAAAGAAGGTCCTAGTCACAGTGTTGATTACATTCAGCCTTGCTAAACTGTCTCCTATTTTCAATATTTTAGTGCATTCTTCTCTTTATAATTTGACAAAGTTAATGTCTTTCCTGTGTTCCTTTAAACATGTATCATCTAAGCACCCCGGATTCAGGTAAATTCCACTAAGCTACAGAAAATGAGCCTGAAATTAGTGATCTGCAAAATTCTGGTTCATTTCTGATACTGTATATTATAAAACCACTACAAGGTTTGAATTCCAGTTTTTAATTTTCAAATTTCCTCTCAAGATTAAGAATTCTGAGATTTTACTTCAGTCGTTATACTTGTGTATTAAATGCTGCTCATGGATCTTGATTCAGGAAGGAGCTTAAAATTAAGCACATGAAGCTAGCATAGCAATTTCAGATGCAGGGTAGAAATGAAAAAAAAAAGGAGACAAAGTAAGTGCCTTAGGCAGTTAATAGTAAAAATATTACTGTGTAGGAATCATGTCATAGAGGAAAGGTCATGACTGATGCAGTGATCTTATGTTAAAGTAATTTATTTTGCAATAAAACTGAGTCTTTGAGAAAAAGGAGAATGGACAGCAGATGGATAATTTTCTCAGGATGTTTTGTCCACTGGACAAAGAAATCTTGCCTATTTGAAAGCTTGTGGATTGTTTTAAAAATTAGGTTCTTTAGGATTCTTCTCATGTAAACATAACATCTACTTATTGGAATAAAAATAGCAAGTTATTTGCTGTGGTATCTGGAAATTTTGGTGATGAGTGACATATACTAAAAGACGTAATACCTGACTCAAGAAAAGTATGGGGAAATAATTAGTGTAATCAGGTTAATGGGAGAAAAAAGTTGATCAATAAAATGTCTAATGACTGACAAAGACAGATGACGCATATTCAGAATGCTAAAAAAGTTTCAGCAACCTTTGGGAGTTACCAATATATATAACATTTCACTGGAACTAAACAGTTTCGGGGATACAAAGACCCTTACCTGCAGTACAATGAAAGAAAGAAAGAAATATTCAGGGACCACAGTATTCCACCTCCACCCCAAAGGTAGGATATAATTAAGGTGAGGAGGTACAAAATGAACATAGACTCACATTTAACAAAGCTTGTGTTTGTTAGTCTGTTTGTGTGTATGTGTGTGCATGTGTGTGTGAAAAGGGAGCAAAGGCATAGGGGTGTGGACGGAACGTATGTGGACTTTAAAAAGTTCTGATACAGTGCTGAATAAAAGGCTTATGTGAAAGGCCAGTAAGTATTGTATCAAGGATTGTTGTGGTTTAACCGGAGTCAGTAGCTAAGCCCCACACAGCTGCTCGCTCACTTCCCCACCAGTGGGATGGGGGAGAGAACTGGAAGGGGGAAAGTGAGAAAACTCATGAGTTGGGATAAAGACAGTTTAATGGTTAAAGCAAAAGCCGCGCACACAAGCAAAGCAAACCAAGGGATTCATTCACTGCTTCCCGTGGGCAGGCAGGTGTGCAGCCATCTCCAGGAAAGCTGGGCTCCGTCACACAGAACGGTGACTTCGGAAGACAGAACACCGTCACTCTGAATGTCTTCCCCTTTCTTCTTATTCCCCCCAGCTTTATATACTGAGCGTGATGTCATATGGTATGCAATATCCCTTTGGTCAGTTGGGGTCAGCTGTCCCAGCTGTGTCCCCTCCCACCTTCTTGTACCCCCCCAGCCTCCTCGCTGGTGCGGTGGGGTGAGAAGCAGAAAAGGCCTTGACTCTGTGTCAGCCCTGCTCAGCAGTCATGAAAACATCCCTGTGTTATCAACACTGTTTTCAGCACAAATCCCAAACATAGTGCATACTAGGTACTGTGAAGAAAACTCTTCCCAGTCAAAACCAGCACAAGGATGAACTGTTGTACACCTGGGATAACTTAATGGAGACATATTTCATTCATAGTTCTGAATAAAAACTTTATTGGGTTCCAGTGCAGAGACGTACAAGGTAACTTGTTAAATGTTGAAAAGAATGAATATTGCGGTCATCATTTACCTTTCAGAAGAAAGGCAAGAACATCTGCATCATGCAGCAGGAAAAGCTTTGTACTTCAGAATAGTTAATAGTGCATGGTTGGCAACTGACATACAGGTTAGGTTTGGTTAGATTCAAATCTTAACTTATGCTCAGATTTGAAGTGCTCTGTTCTGGGTTTCAGGCTTGTCCCCAGTGGGATCACAGTTAACAAAAAGAAAGGAATGAAGTCTCGGTGTTATTCTTACAAAGGATTAGTATTTTCCAGGATTTGAGTATAATTTAGGCTTCTTAAGGATGCATGTGTCATCCATGGATTATGAAAACCAAACTAAATTTCCATCACAATTATAAGCTATTAACTATAGATTGCCATTCTTCTCGCACAACAATGGGTATGAGCTATGTCCTCTCTGGAACAGTTTTGTCATAGATTATTCAAAAAAGTAACATATGGAGAGGGATAAGTGGGAGGGAGAGAGGTGTATTACCAGGTAGCAAAGTGATAACAGAGATTTATGAATTTTAGATGTTCAAGAATAATTAATGTAACAAATCGGTCTGCATGGGGAGAGAACTGTTCTGGACAACACACATTTCTACAGGAATATGGACTGTAGCATTTCCATGCATAGGAGTTGGTTTCAAATGAAAGCAAGAGTTGTTAGTTTGGTTTATGTTTTGGGGATTTTTAAAAGTAAATCAAACATTAAAGAAATGTAATCAAGATTTATAGGAAGATATAGCTGTAGAAAGGAAAAAAAAAAAAAGCCTGAAGCTCATAAATCTCACAGTGGTGGAAAATTTAGACAAGAAATTGACAGATAGGAATAAAAAACCTATTAATAGCTACATCTAGCTCAGAAGTTGTTACAAGACAAAATTAAACATGTCTACTGCTACAACTGACTTCCTGCAATTAATTCCCTTATATTTTGGCTTCAGCTCGTGGCACTCAGCACCCTGGCAATTCCATGTTTATGAAATCAGATATAGCATCCTTATTAAAATATTTTCATGTTCATATATGATCATAAACCATTACATACAAATGTGCTATTTAATAAAGAAACAGAATAGTAATGAGTTTGGATTTGCACTACGCTACTTTGAAACCACCTTACTTCCCAGTCAAAATTTTCACAATCTTTCTGAAGCTTTCAAGAGGTTCTCAGCATTCACTACTAATGGTAGCTCCAGTCAAGAGACAGAAGAGCTCAGTCCTGTGAGGATTTGGCCTAGTTTGTGTTTCAAAATTCAAGGGTGGCAAGGGTCTCTCTTTTTTTTTTTTTTTTTTTTTTTTTTTCCCCCCCCTATAGCAATAGGGAATAACAGTGTAGCACTTTTGAAAGTGTGTGTAAGAAATATGAATTAATCTGTTCTTCCTCTGTGAAGACTTTCTCTACATGTGTCCTGTACTGATAACATTACTCAACTCATTGTCATTATCTCTGAGCAAGTGTTTTCAAATGTTTGATATCTTTTAATAAGGAAAGCACAGTGCATTCTGTATAGAAGAGCTGGGAAGACTCGGGTGTTATGGTTACCCAGGAAGAGAACTAGGGGAACAGGAGAAGCATTGGGTATTAAAAATTAAGATAAACAAAGACATTCCATGTCAATCTCTCTGTTCTGTCCCTGTCCCCCGCCCCACCCTGCCCCTAAATATCTAGAGATATTTACCTATTCAAATGTGGGAATATTAAGGGTAGGGCATATTAGTCTATTAATTTTGTTAACCTAATGCATTTGAATTTATAAAAGTTCTAATTAGGTGTAGAACTATTTGGCTGATATTAGAAAAACAGAACAGGAATCCAAATCTTTATCATATAAAAGGAAGTATTCAAATATATTTTGTCTGAGGCAAGGTAGTTTTCGGTTTTGGATGTGTCTGTCTTGGCCAGCATATTTATCTTCTTCGTCTTCCTCCTTGACAATATTCAAGTAAATTAGAGAAAGATTCCATCACTAGTTAATGACAAATGTCCTGCTACTAAGCAGGTGTGAAATTTGAAATACATATAGTGCTTTGATCTTTTAGACTATTATAACTTATTGTGCTTGTAGGTGAAGGTTATAATGTTGTGGGTTTTTTTCCTCATAAATAAAGAATAGTAAACTGATTTAAAAAATAATAATTTATACCTTGTTATATAATGTATATATATGGAGTAGTTGGAAATGTAATTGAAATTAATGAAATGCAGGAACCCAAAACTTCTCATACTTACCTCTTACTTTGGATAAACCATGTATTTGGCCACAGCTTTGATGACTTTATAATTTTTAACTGAAATGTTTAAAGTAGTAACATTAAAACTACCATTATGTAAAAGCTATTTTTTTCCTCTGCCTTTTAATTTAAAATAGTTTATACAAGGAAAAATAATAAAAAGCACCAACCAAACAAAAACATTGTTCTTTCCCAGTAGCTTTACAGCTCTCCTGTATACCTGAGGTGAGCTCTGTTAAATTACATGACCAACACTGTATGTCTAGTTGTAAATAGCTTTGAACAGATCAGACCTGTGAAATCTACCTAGAACGACATAATTGGATGGGTTTGACTCTGGAATGCAGAGTCATAAATTCTCACTTACTTCTATGGCATTGCTGCGTATAGAATCACAGAATGGTTTGGGTTGGAGGGGACCTTAAAGATCCCCTAGTTCCAACCCCCCTGCCATGGGCAGGGATACCTCCCACTAGCCCAGGCTGCTCAAGACCCTGTCCAGCCTGGCCTTGAACACTTCCAGGGATGGGGCATCTACAGCTTCTCTGGGCAGCCTGTGCCAGTGTCTCACCACCTGCATCGTGGAGAATTTATTCCTAATGTCTCATCTTAATCTACCCCCTTCTAGTTTAAAGCCATTCCTCCTCATCCTGTCACTACACGCCCTTCTAAAAAGCCCCACCCCACCCTTCCTGTAGGCCTTCTTCAGGTACTGGAAGGCTGCTATAGGGTCTCCCCGCAGCCTTCTCTTCTCCAGGCTGAACAAGCCCAACTCTCTCAGCCTGTCCCCACAGCAGAGCTGCTCCAGCCCTCGGATCATCCCTGTGTCCCTCCTCTGGCCCCGCTCCAATAGCTCCATGTCTCTCCTGTGCTGAGGCCACGGCAATGCAGGTGGGGTCTCACCAGAGCGGGGCAGAGGGGCAGAATCCCCTCCCTCGACCTGCTGCCCACGCTGCGTTGGATGCAGCCCAGGGTGCGGTTGGCTTTCGGGCTGCCAGCGCACATTGCCGGCTTATGTCCAGCTTCTCATCAACCCGCACCCCCAAGTCCTTCTCCATAGGGCTGCTCTCAGTAACATCATCACCCATCCTGTATTGGTTACTTAGGCTGCGTAAACCACTCAGAGTTAAAAATAATTTAAAACATAACCATCTGTAGTAACTCTGTTTATAAGGTAGAATAGCAATCACCTGTCTCAGAGGGGAACTGTAAAACATAGTTTGTAGAACTGTAAAACATAATTCACAGAGTGGAACATATCGATAAATTATCAAAATACCCAATTTACTGAATATATGAATAGTACCATTTTAGACTTGTTTTCTTCACAAAAGGACTGTAACTATTTAATTACTTCATTGTCACTCTTGGCATAATTTAACATTCCAGCTGCAAAAATGATTAATGAACCTGCAACTAATTCATGTTATGGTACAAAATACTAATGTATAAAATAGTGTGAAAGCACTACACTGCTTTTGCCACATTCCACAGACGTCACGCTTTTCTGGAAAACATTTTACAGTATATTAAGTGCCTGATCATTGAGAATTAATTATGAATAAATTTGTCTTCCTTTGCCTTTTCCTAAGTGAACTAAAACAGTAGATGTGGTGTTATAGAACTGTGATTTGGAGTGATATAAAGGAGTGCAGCAGACTTCTGATTGCTCTTTTTCTTCAAAACTATAAGCTGAAATAGTTGTAATTTAATTAGGAGACAAGAATAGTTTAGCATATCTTACCTGTTTATAATCAGGACTACAGTGAACAACATTTTACTATCATTAACAAAGAATAGTGGGTTTTTTTGGTCACAATAAGTAATTCTGCCACTTCCATAATTAAATCATTGATTTTTCAGTCTCTGGCAAGGAAAATACAGTATTGTTTCTATTTCGTCAATTCTTCAGAAGGTCTGAACTTGAAGGTGAATCAGAAAGGTTTTCTTCTGGCACTGTTGTTACTGAAGTAGCAGTGAGATGCATAGTACCACAGCAATGTCTATATTCCATTTGTTTCAGCTTTAAAAATTTGGTTGAGTAAGGAAATTATTGAAGGATTGCTTTCTCTTTTTGTTGTGTATAATAGCAAGTTTGAAAACCAGCCTGTCCCTTATCTGCTTTTACATGGCAAGGAAAATCCATTCCTTCAGTCTTGGTCTCCACCTGAAAACTTGCTATGGGTTTCTAGTTTCAATAAATGCCATGCCATACCTCCAGCTCCGTAAGAATCACACCTTCTTTCCGCTGCCTCTGAAAATTTGCTGTGGATCTGCTCCCTGTTGCAAGCTGTACTCTGTTTCCTTCAAAAGTCTCGCAATTCAGATTCAGTAGCAGTAGGGGTAGGAAAACAGCAGTGCACACATGGATTTACTTAAGCTCCTGTAGCCCTGTAGTACTGTCCATGCCTGTGATGCAGGCTGCCTGCTTATTGCCCCTCCCAAGCAGCTTCTCCCAAGGAAGGATGCACGGACAGACATGCAAAGTTACTCTCGGGGTGGCAACCTCTCCTCTTTGGCACTGGAGCAGAGGAAGAGGCGCGAACCAACAGCCAGCCTTCCTCTGTGCTGCTATTTACATCTTTTCCAGTGGAATGAAACATGAAATAGAGGGGTACAATGAAGTGTAAGCAAGCAGCTTGTTATACCAATTGCCGTACCAGCTGATCTAGGTTACGTGCCCAGTTCAGTTCACTGCAGAATGCTGTTCATAACGCTGGTTGATGGGTCACCTCTGAATTAAAGTCCCCACTGACATCTTAGACCTAACACTTAAAATGCCTGTGACACTGCACAGCTATGGCTAAGCCTTTCTAAGAGTGAGCAGGTCTGCCAGCACTGCCTACTTACCAGGCTCTACCGTGAGCTGACCATGTTTCCTGATGAACGGCTCAGAGAACGTTTTGAACTTAATTGCTCACATTCCTACTGGGGTGGGTGTCTTAAATTGTGAGAAGATACTTCAAAAAGTAGGGGTTCAGTGGGGACTGGGGATGCAGCTGTGTTCTGTTCTCTGTGTATTATGTTAAATTATAAGTTTAAAGACTTCCTGGATTCCTATTCTTCTCTCCTTCATGGACTTCAGAAACAAAGACAGAGCTTTTCAGACAGGTGGAAGTCACCAGGAAAGAAGGTAAAGGTTTAGGAAGTGCAGTGACTCGGGCCTTTCAGAGGCAGAAGACGGAATGAAATGTGGTCCCTCACCTTTATGAATATTTGTTCAGTGAAAAAAATCTGACATAATAATAAGCCCTCTCCTTGCCTGCCTTCAGTGCTGTTGTTGGAGTGATGTGTTATCTGTTCTCAAGGACTTCATTCTCTGGTGTGTGTGTAAGCTCCCCCCTCTCATAACCGTTTCGTATTGAATCACAGGAATGGCTTTAGTAATGAACAAAGCCCGCACCGCTTCTATTACTGTCTACTGATCCTTGCCAGAACTCATCCTTCTGCCATGTGTGCTGAACTGCCTCAGTTTAAGATAAAGCTCTATTACTGTAAATCACTCAAATGAAGAGAGAGTGAGACTGCACAGCAGGAAAATGCAAAAGAAGTAGTTGTTTTAAACAAGCCTTACCTGTAAGAATTAAGCTTGCAAATCCATCCAGATGTGTGCAAACACCTATGCAAGTTATTAAAGAGTGCAAAATCTTTATGGGAAGCCTTATGGCTGCCCTTACTCCCTTTTGTTGTTGATGATGGGCATGGCAGACTGTAACAACCCTCAGGCTTAGTTACAAAGAAAAACATTTTTTATTGTAAAGAAAGCATGGAAGTAATGGCAAACATAGGGAGACAATGTGCTTCCCTTCAGGGAAAAAAGCTGGCTAGACAGTCATCAGTGAATCATGAGCTGATGACTGAGAAATACCACGAACCGAACGGTGACTACACCTAGAAAAAAGGCATTACATTTAAATTCTTTGCCTTCCTCCTTCTTCTCCCTCCCACCCTGCTCCCACTCCCACAACCAAGAATAAGGAACTGGAGGTAAAGGGAAGGATGGTCCAAAGGTGATTTTGGAGCTCACAGAACTAGCTTCAGTTACACCTGTGACTCTAGAAATGCTGTAAGGCTCTGAAAGTGGGAACAGTATGGAGAGAACAGCCATCATCCACATAAGAACAAGATATGTAAAGCCTAAATGTAGGCCAAACTATGTTTATGAAAATCTGATAGTAGCTCTTCAGCTGTAAAGAAAGAAAATTAATTGCATTAATTTGCTTTTCATTAAACTTACCCTTAAAGCAATACTGATCTATATGCGAATGATTTCTTACACAGAAAACAGCTTTTATATATATATGAAATGGGTTTTGTGTATATATGATTTCAACTACTTCTGTCTCCATCAGCCACTGCAGGTTTATGGTTTCAGATTCCAGGTTTCGTGGTTTGATCTATAACATGAAATATGCTAAGGAAAATGCTTTGAGCACAAGTGCCTCTACAGGTACCATATAAACATTTATTTTACTTCCAGGAGTTGAGTGAAATCATAATACTTCCTATTGCTTTGATCTCTCTGTTGCTACCTATTCTCATATTAAAGGAGAGAAAATACTTTATGGTTTTATTATATATTAAAAGACCAAGTTTAGAAACAGGGAACAATGGAAAACATTACTGAATTATTAATATTGCTTGCATGTCATCTCTGAATATGGCTGCTTAGTTAGTGTGACTTTTATCTCCAGTTTATGCTACAGTCATATCAGAGAGCCTGGATGCAAGTAGTTACAAAATTATGTATGTTTAGACTATCTTGATAATGAAAATCGCCTTTAGTAAGGCTATGCGACACTCTAAGTTAAAGAAAAGTTAGAAACTGGCATATGTTTTTAAATATTCCAGTATTTTCATACTTTGGAAGAGGAATCTGAAATTTTGTAAGTGGGGTTTCCTCTTATATAACATGTCCTATGTGAAAATGGATATTACATTTAATCGGTCTGCATATGCTACAGAGCTACACAGACATTTAGCATTCAAAGTGTCTGAAAAATCTAGTGATGCTTCACATTTATAGAGTGGTTTTATGCTGGCTTCACATGGTTTATGACTGCAGGAGTTGAACAGCAATTCCTTGCAGTTGTTCCCCCCAGGAGGTCCTGCATTGCTTGAAGATCTAGGCAAGGATATTTGTGGTCACACAGAAAAACTATAGTTATGTAGTGGCAGAAGGAAGGGAGAAAATATGAACAGTATGGTAGATGGAGACAGAAATAAGATCAGTAGGAAGTGCTTCTGGGAGTATGGACAGAAGAAGACTAAATACAGATGACACAGACTAAGCAGGAGCTATGGATATCAGAAAAGGTTAG
Organism: Podiceps cristatus; assembly: GCA_000699545.1. Classification (NCBI taxonomy): domain Eukaryota; kingdom Metazoa; phylum Chordata; class Aves; order Podicipediformes; family Podicipedidae; genus Podiceps; species Podiceps cristatus. Next base: position 5,103 of record JMFS01136156.1, on the reverse strand, counting down.
GGGACAAGGAAACTATTCTCTAAATAATAAAGCACTGATACTTTCAAGTCATGGAAACATGGAGTTGTGAATAGTCCCATTAAAGAGCTGTTGTATGTACTGGTAAAACTCATGTTTCCACTCCAGTAAATCTCTGTGAAAGAAGTCAGCAATTTTTTATTGCTACCTTTTACTGCCTTTTTGACATGAAGTCCACTGACCTGGTTATTCAAGGTTAGGATGTTTCTATGATAACAAAGTCATTGCTTCATTTTGACTAAATCAGGGAAGAAGGAATATGGATTTTATGTCCCCAAAGTCTTTTTAAACAACATTAAGATTTCCTTTTAACTTGAGTAACTAAAATCTTACACTGTTCTAGAAAATAGCCAATTGTGCCATCTGCAGTTATATCTAGTATCTATATCCATCAGAAAAAAAAATTCCATTACATGTTTTCAAACAATTTTTGGCTAAGATCTAGAGTTTTTCAAGCTCCATTTACAGAGTTTTGGAGAACCTCGCCGCTGAAGTAGGAAGGCCACGTTTTGTACAGTGCCTCCAATCTGCCTTAGTGCTTGAGAGCTCTGGAGGCTGAGGGGTACTGTGGGGAGGCCAGGGAGCTGCAGGCAGTGATGCTGAGGCGGCAAGGTCAGATTAAAATTAAATAAAGGCTAGAAGTACATTCTCTTGTCTTCTACTTCTGGTTTTGGTATTTGTTTCAGAGCTTGCGTTGATGGATTATAAGTGGCAGTCATCTTTGATACATGTTGATAAAGCTATCTGTGAATGACCTGATAAACTCGGGTATTCCAGTCCTTAGGGTCCAGAAAACATAATTAAGCTTTGCTGAGTTTCTCAGGCAGCCATATCTCAGCTCAGCTCAGCTCAGCCAAATGTAGGGAATACTAAGTTTAAAGTGTATTCCACCCCATCACACACACTCACCTACAAGATAAAGGGACAGAGCAACACTGTGGGTCTTTCTGCTTCTCAGCTGCTTCAATCTGGAACAGGAGGTGCCACGGAGGGAACAAGGCATGTATCACAAGGGGCACGAGAGCGGGAGAGGTCTGGGAAAATGACGGATCATGATGACATGAAATGATAGATAGAGTGGGAATTTAAAACTTTTGTAGTTGTCCGGAGATGGAATTTTTCCAGGATTTATAAGAATTCACTTAAGAAATATTTTTTATTTGCCTTTCGTGCATCTCAGGGAGATTTGGAGTAAGTATTTTTCTCCTTTGAGATGTTCCTGGTCTCAGGAAGAACGGCTGTCATTAATCGATAAATATCTGTTGAGATGTTCCTGGTCTCAGGAAGAACGGCTGTCATTAATAGATAAATATCTGTTTTGCTTGCCTTTGTAGAAATACTTTATGAAAAATATGTAACCTCTGAGAAGAGAATACAAATTGTTATATCATGAGTCTTAAAAAAAAAAAAAAAAACACAGGCAAACTTTATTTCTCAACAGACAAGGGAAAATAAGAGTTTGTGGAAAACACTGGAAAAGACGAGTTCTACCCCAATGCATGCTAGCTTTTAGTTCTAATTCTTCTGTCTGACTGTATCAATTCTTATTTTTCACCTTTCTGTATACTCGTATTGTAGTTTCAAGATGAGGAATTTACTTTGCTTTTGAATGTTATGTAGCTTTTCCCAGCAAAGGCACTAATTTATTCCATGCTAGAGGGACACCATATCTTTAGTTTTATTTTTATTGAAATCTTTTGCTTTGTTATCAACACTAATCTGAAAGCTGCGTAAAATCAATGTACTCAGAAAATTAAATTATTTACTTGGTGCTTGCTCAGTGTTATCAGTCTTGTAAAGATTTGTAACATACAAAGCAGATATATGTCTACTTCCCTCTCCTAATTGCTTTTGAAAGTTTTTGAAAACTTTATTCCTGTCTCCTTGATACTATCATTTCGTGCCTACTGAATGCAGAAAGAACATATTTTGTGCTGATTTATATCCTCTGCTATCTCACTGGAATAGGTGGAATTCTGGAGATCATATATCAGTATTAAATTAAAAATATCTCTGGGATACAATTTCTGATAACATGATACTTTCATGTAAAACTTTTGGCTTTAGCACATCTTCAGTGTTGTGAAATAAAAAGGTGTAGTAAACTTCTGCATGCAAGAGACATGTTCCCAGTTCTATTCTAAAAATGTATACACTTCAAAGAATATACATAATGGGACTGACTTACCAATGCTTATTCACTTGTATGATCTACTTGCATAAGCAATCTTGTTGAAGTTAAAACTCCCAGATACAATGCAATTACTCACGTGCTTTAAGGTTGCGTGGATCTTGACAATTTTATTCTTTCCCCAGCTAAAGGGGGGCAGCTAAACTGACGATTTTAATGAAAAAGCAACTCTAGCTTGCTTTTACTATTATAACTCTCTTTTCAATGTTTTAGAACATGGCTGTTTACGTCATTTTACAGCTTTTGTTCTCAAGAAAGACATAGCTGATCATTGATGGTAGGAGAAAGAAGAAATAAAATCTGAACATGGTCAATACTAGCCTTAACAATGGCCTTCGTTGTTGGGGCAAGAACTGAGGTCATATTTGGCACTTAGCCCCAGACTGTCCTGCAGCAGTGCTCTCTCCCAGCATAGACTTTACCAGAGTTCTGCTCTCAGAGCTGGAGACAACTATTTGCAAAACCCCAGTGCCAAAGCTGAATTTTCTAGTCTCTCAAGGACAATATGTAGGCTGGCGGTGTTCTAAGTTACAGGGTGTCATGACTTCTGGGCACCTAGTGTACCTATGCGTACTGGGTGTATACGCATCATATATCTCCCTTATGAAACTAACAACGATTAAAAGTGAATGGTGAACATCTATTGCATTACACTGGCTTGGCTTTGCTAGGATAGCTGTCATAAATTGATTTTACATGTCAATAGTGGCTATTAGCTAATTATATAATCTGGGTTTTTGTTGTGCTTCACATGCAGCCTTACTTTTAGACAAAGCTGCCAGCTGAAGAAGAAATGGTTTCCTTTTTCTCCCCACCCCTTCAATTACTTAAGTACATACCTATATCCACATCTTCTACTGAATGTAATTAAATGATTCTTAGAAAATTATTAAGTCAGGAAGTCTTTGGAACACAGTTATGCTTGTGAGTGAGTGAGCATGTGTGTGTATGAGAGAGAGACAGAGAGGGAGTGATGCTGGGAGTGGGGTGTTGTCTTTGTTATTTAAGCAAACTGAGTTAATGAGCGGTTTCCCACAAATATCCAACTCTATCCAAACCTATGAAGCATTTCCCCTCAGAGTATTATTGTAATAAGCATTGTCTTTCGGGAACTCCAGTTCTCCATGCTGAATTTCTCTCTACAGTACAGTGGGATTTTTGGCAGAAGCCAGCAAGGAGCACGTGGGATCTTGGTATTGGACAGAGATGTACTGCTGATAGAGGAAAGTATTCTGCCCTTACCTTGCAAGAATATCTTACGTTGCATGGGAGTTAAACACCATTCCCGATTTGGTCAGTTCCAAAGGAATGATAAAGAACTACATCAGACAAAATGTTATTGAAAAGGATTTAATTAAGTGTTTTACTACCTATTTATATTCTGTAAAGTCAGCTTATACAGCATGTGTTGTCTTTGCATGGCCATTTGAATCAAATGAGTATTACTTCACCAAAGAAAAAAAGTGTGTACCTCAGCTCACACTGTAGCTCGCAGAAATTTCTGCTGTTCCATGCAATTCAGCAAAATAGCGCAAATTTATACCAGTAACACTATGACCCAAATATCTGTTAAGCTATTACATGTCACCTCATTAGAAGTACGCTTTCTACAGAGGATTTTTAATATCAACTGGCTGCAGCATGTTTTCATCTATTTAGTCCATGTATCTATTTAGCACGCTATATAATTACTGCTGTATGTGTCAAGACTATTGTAAGGTGGTAATAGCTTGTTCTCCATTTCTCTTTTACCAAAAAAAAAAAAAAAAGAAAAAGTTTCCATGGCGGAGATCATCGTGATCCTTGGTTCATGTTATTCAGACAAGCAGAAAAATTTTGACACAGCATCATTTTATTTTTCAGTTATAATAAACTATTCTTGCTAGTCTGTTTTCTGTGTGGCTGCTGTACTATTGAATTCTGTTAAATTACCTTTTCTTTGTCAATGTGTGTGTGTGTGTGTGTGTAAATGAAATGTTAAACACTGAAGCTTTGTGTTAGCCTTATCGCATGCTGATATACATCAAGAACAACCTTCCTAAGGTGAAATTGCTATTTTACAAATAATGGCAATGGTGAAAAAATGCACCCTCCTGCTCCATGTCACATGCAACACTATTGCCCTTTTCTTCCTTTCTTTTCTTGTTCTCCTACCCACAAAGCTAACTTATTTTTTTTTGGTGTGATAAAACCCATCTGAATTAAGTTGCAATACACTGTGCTCTGTAATTCAGAAATGTGAGTTTTAGTGTTTTAAACATTTTTTTTTTTAATTTGAGATCAATGAAAAGCTTCTAGCCATTTATTTACTTCATGAAGAATTTATTACAATAGTCAGAAAATTGACTATAACATGCAAAAGAAAGACTGTATAACGACAGTTGAACTACATTGTTTACATATATCAGGTCTCATTCACTTGGATTCATTTATTGTTTGTTCAATACAAGTCCTTTATGTGTATTAAAAATCATTTGATACAGCTTTTTTTTGGCTCATCTGCACTAGACAGCTTGGAAAATGTAATTTGCAGAGCTCTGTGACCAGCAGAATTGCTTAAGCAGTCTTAGCATATTTTTTCAAATGAATGCCAGCCACCTAACTTCACCTAAAGAATACTCTTATCTTTTTAATGGTTGTAGTATTGAGCTCTATTTGCCTTTAATACTTTAGTAAATATCATAGGTCAGCAAGAATAATTTGAGAAATATAATTTCCACTTGCCCCATTCTTCTTTCTCTATTTTTCTTTTTTTAAAAGAAGATAAGTGTGGCTGCTAAATAGGAATATTAAACTGCATAGAAGTTAAGACAGTGCATAAAAGGACATTGTTTCAAGTCTGAGCATTTATAGGGTGGACCCTATGTCCTGGTTTCAGCCAAGACGGAGCTAGT
>KL289247.1:24099-30508 GCA_000699545.1 Podiceps cristatus | reverse complement strand
TCCCTCTCGGCAGGGCTGCTCTCGATCCTGTATCAAGCAATATCTCGATCAATATATATCAACCTATATCTCAATCAATAACCCTGACATCCCACAACCAAAGAGAGGGAAAAGAGGCTACTGTTATTTTTTCATTTGAATACCTCAACAAGAAGATCTTACCTCAACAACAAGGTCTTACTGCTCCGAATTCAAGAGAAGATCAGAACTTGAAGAAGCCAGAGGGGGAGCAGGAAAGCTTATAACAGGTGGTGGAAGAGAATCAAAGCAGTCAGGGCCTTGAAGTTTGATAGCTGATCTAGACCAGTAAGTTGTGATGATCATAGAAGAGGTTTCATGCAGTTGAAAATATCTAATATTTGATTAACTTGAAATGATAGGGAAATATATCATGTTCCTGATGTCTGGGCTGTCTGACATGGGGCAACGCAAGCGAGCATTTGTTTGAAGACAAAAATTTAGAACAAAATTAATCGAAGGAGTTCAGAAATGAGAAGCCCTCCTAGTTACCCGTGTAATACATTTCACAGACCAAGTACAAAACAAGAGGAGTTCAAATAGATCATAATTTGATTGCATAAAAACAAAAACCTGACTGAAATCAAAAAAGTGGTGTCTGGAAGGGGCCTCTGGAGGTATCTAGTCCAACCTCCCACTGGATGTGGGATCATTGCTCACTTAGATCATGTCAGCCGTGGCTTTCTCTACTGAGTTTTAATTTCTCCAAAACAGAGGTCCCACAGCTTCTCTGGACACCCTGTTCCAGTTCTGCTCTGTCTTCCTAATGACTCTTTTCCTTCCTAATATCCAAGCTGAACCACCCAATCTGTGACCATTGCCCTTTCTAATGTCATCTGGCACTAGCAAGAATTGGGCGCCGTAATCTTTGTAATCTTATTTCAGTGTTTCTGTGCCTGCAACGCTCAAATCGCTGATTAATCCATCTCATTCAGAAGATTTATGAGTGTTTCAAAATCATTTTTTTAGAGGAGGTGAATACAAACTGCCACACCATACTCCAGCCATTAAATTATATCCATCCGGAGTGTTAGAATGCCTTGTGGGTCTGTAAGAGAACTGTTTGGGCGTGATACCGGAGCTGGGTGTTATTTGGGAAGGTTTTGTTGTAGCTTATGTTGCACCTTGAAAATATTCACAGCAATCTGCTAGGAAATGGTATCTGCTTAAGGAATTAATTATGCTTCCAAGTCAGTGATCCTGAAGTGGAAGCCTGGATTGTTTTGCTCTGGATTGTAAATGTTTGTGTTGATTGACTTCAGCAGAGGCTTTTACTCTGTAGTTGCCTTTAATGTCCCAAAATAGTGCCATGGGAAGGCAGCTGAGAAGACAGCTTTAAGAAAATTGCAGATAATGGTGGGTATGATAACCGAAAAGATACCAGGGTGAGATCTGCTGTTCACCCACACCACCCTCGAAAAGTAAAACCTTGTGGTTCCTTTGTTAAATGCCTTCGTATGATGTTGTTCGGTGTCACTCAAGATATGGGTTATTTAGGGTTCATTAGCAGACGGAATACTTGTGATTTGACATGGCGGTTTTTTGTAAGCCTGTTGTATTTGAACTGCACTGAAATGAGCCCTGACTGACAGCTGAATGTACGAAAGTCATTAAAAAAAAAATTTTTGTGGTATTAGTGGCTGTCATGGGAAATGCTTTTCCCCCCAAATTATCTTTTATTTAAGTTTCTGATGTTGTTAAAGGAGGAGAGCCTTTGAGCATGTAGCAAAGCTTAATGTGTTTGTACAGCGTCAGCTTTTCGTGCCAGAAGTTCTTACAAATTGGCATCCATTAACCTGGCACGTCCGTAGCTTCAGGAGCACCGTCTTTCAATACCTTTTTTGCCTTTGCAGCTTGTACAGATTATTATAAATACAACCCATTTGGAGAAATCCTGCAAGTTCCTAGAGGAATTCATAACCAATATCACTAATGTACTTCCAGAAACTGTCCACACTACGAAACTCTACGGGACCACAACCTTCAAGGTGAGAATGTTGGTAGATCCTCCTCCGGGGCATTGATGTTCGGTTGGAGAGTATCTGCTTTCAGAGTGTGTGTGGGGATGCTGGGAGCTAAGCTGACCTGAAAGGTAATTTTGTCATATCCTGGGAAGCTTACGCCATCGGACTAGCTTTTGGGTTTGTCCTTTGGAGCATTACTTCTGTTGAGATCGTGAGCCTTTGTAGCCCTAATTTGCAGGCTGTGACTGCAACACATATTATCTAAAGGATTAAGCAGCTTTTAAACAAAAGCCTGATTTTTTTTTTTTTTTTTTGTGGTTAATGAATTTTCTTTTTCTTCTTTGAGCGCCATACAGAGTTACACATGTCCGGCCATCAACACAAGCTCTCCTCTTTCATCCATGAGGAGAATAGATTTTCAGAACTTATATTTTTGCATCTTTACGCTTCTTTTAGCATTATCCCCTAAAAATCAGAGCTAGCAGAAACTGCCAGACTTCCCAATTTATAAATCTTTAAATCGTAACCCAGGAGTGTCCACTCACATACTTTATATGAAGTCTTAAGGCTATAAGTGGGTCAACTGTGGGGTGTCCGAATTCTGTCCCAGTTGTGTCCCATGGCCAGAGAGCAGGAGATGGGGACAGCCCTGAGGCCTCCAGCGATGGTAGGGAATCAGTTAGATAAGGTTTGCTCCTGGGATAACTCAGCAGGAGACTAAGGCCCCATGTCCCCAGGGAAGTCCATTTGTTGTCCCTTCTGGCATCATCTACCAATTTGGCCTGAGGGTGAGTTTTCCTACCCTTATTCTGGCAGGGAGGCTCCTCTGTGACCCTCCTGAGTTTGGTGGGCTTCAACTTTTTCCCATATGGTGTGATCCTCTCCTGTCTCTCTCTCTTCCATCCTGCACTAGATTTGTCTTCCTGGTCCCCAGGCTGTGTTGGAGGCAGATTGATCTTGCCTACCACTGACCTGGTGGCACATGTCCCACCAGTCTGCGCGAACCTGAGGACACTGCAGCCCTGTAGTTGCCTACGGGTGCTTTGTCTTGGGCTACCGTTAGGGCTAACATTTGGGTCAATCTCATGTCCTGTTACTTGTGTAGACTTGGGGTATGAAGATGCCATCCCATGTAATGTGGCCTTGTTTCCCAGGACGCTCGCCATGCTGCCGAGGAGGAGATTTACACTAACCTGAACCAGAAGATAGACCAGTTCTTGCAGCTGGCGGACTACGACTGGATGGCCATGGAGCCGGGCAGCAAGGCCAGTGACTACCTTGTAGATCTCATTGGCTTTCTACGCAGCACGTTTGCTGTATTCACCCACCTCCCGGTAAGCTATCTCCACCGATTTGCTTTCTTTTTCTGCCCAGGGAGCGCAAGGGTATCCGATGACGCTGTTGAAATTAATGGTTGCTCAGGCTTTATGGAGCGTGATGGAAATGGGGCCTTGGACTGTCAAGTGTTATGAAATAACAATTGTATTTTTAAAGCAAGCTATTTCATATGTTACTAGAACTTGGGCTTCAACGAGAGTCTCCCCAAGTATTTTTAAGTCTACTTACACATGAATGAGGGAAATATCGCAGTCCACCATGTAGAAGCAGGATCATAATTCACTAGCCACCTATATTTTAGATATGTTAACTTTCAGCTTAATAGACATTCAAGATTTTTTCAAGAGATCCCCATATAACGGTGTCTATTATTTGAAATGCAGATACATTTCCAAATGTTTGTCAAGTCACTGGATGCCTTACATCAAAATATTGCTCTGCGTTGGAAGGCAGCATATGTTTCTTTCTTTTCTCTGCTGTCTAAAATATGCCTCTGTTTATGCTGTTATTAGGATCAAAAAAATGTATTTTATGTTGTTTTTTGCAGTTGGCTGAGTAGTGTCCCGTTGAATAGGAAAAATACAATCATCAGGGAGTTTCAGTTTTGCTCAAGCAGTTTTCTTTTCCTTTAAGTAAGATTTGTTCTGAGCCGTCTGGATATATACTTATGAGTATCTTCAATCAGCAGGTATTTTGAAATAGCAAATCCACTGAACACTAAATTTGTCCTAAAAGCAGTTTCAGATCTTTCTTTCCTGGACTGTTATTTATTTGTTGTTACTGGGTGCCCAGGATTATAGTACACCAGCACGCACCGGGCACCTTTTTACAAGCTTGGGTATAAACAGGAAGAAAAGACTAATAGCATGCCACGGCAGTTTCCTTCACTCCATTCTGCTTGTTCATGCCACTGTGATTGCTGTACTGGAAGGATGTTCAAGCACTCCAGAGGTGTTTTAGTTGGTGTTAGAGCCCCAGAGCTTTACAGTCTTCTGCCTGGCTCATGTCTTTGGCCTCCTCTGTCACAGCTATTTGGTAGTGGGATGGAAATGAGGCCTGATGTGCTGTGGATGGAGAAGCCACCAAAAGAGAAATGAAAGTGGCTTTCCCAGTTCTCTGGACCTGGAGGTGCTGTTGAGGAGAAGGTGCTTTCTTGGCTCTTATCGCTGGAACTAACTGCTAAATAAAGTGTTGCCTCCTGTGCAGAGAAGTCGGAATGGCTTTCAGCCATCCTCTTGTTCAGGCCAAGTTGATTGCCAAAATGTCCCCTCCGTTGGCAGCCCTGAGCAACATGGCTGGTGGCCATGCGAGCAGGCGTGGGGCAGGTGCCCTCTGGCGTCTGGAGGTGCTTGAAGATGGATGGATTCCTCAACTGCTGGATTTCTCCTTAAAAAAAGATGTGGCTGCACAGGGGTGGGTTATCACCTGGAGACCACTTCCACAAATCATACTGGGAATACTTACGGAAGCAAGGAATGGAATTCGACAGGGAGATTGGTCTCTGCACCAGAGCATGAAGCATGGTTAGCAGGAGAGATGAGGATGGGGAGAGATGTCCGCAATGATTTATGAAATGGACCTGGAGTGATTTATCTTCCTTAAATATTAATGTTTCCTTTTTGAGTGAGTCAAAATTGTTTTGGAGACTGGGAGGGCAGCTAATTGATCTAAACAGGCTGAGACAGATCGAACCAGCCTTTTCTTTTCCAGAACTGGGTTAGAAAGGACCCAGCTGAGAAGGTGGCTGTCCGCAGCTTGCCGTGGTGGAGGTGCCGGCTAATGTGCCGGTGCTGTTCAACCAGCAGACACACAGCACCTTATCTTCAAAGCATTGCCTGGCACTGATCCTCCCGATAGCCCCGTGAGGTAGGGGAGGCAAGTCAATCAGATGCTGCAATCTGATTTATGAAGCCGTAGATCTGGTTCAATGGTTTGTAGGAGACATAAGTCTGGGTTTTTGTTAGATACATTGGAGTTTCTTCCTTTAGAGGAGTGATATGAAGATGCCGTCATTGAACGTTGCTGGTGGGTCCCCGCGTATCCTGCAGGCAACAGCGGGTGAGAGCGAGTCAGAAAGAAATCAGGGTACATTGAAAAGGCACCCAGCTCCCTTGGTGCTTCTGCTGGTTCGTTCTGGTGAGATTTAAGGGCCTTTTTCCTGTGGCTTATTTAGAAATACATTAAAATTTCTGCACTTTGCTGAATGAAATATAGGAGATGTTAGGTGTGTAGAAGCCCACATCTGCCTGAACCAGTGCAGAAAAATGACAGGGATGTTTATTAAAGCACCAGTCATGTGGGACGAGCTTCGTTTGTGAAAGGAAAGAGAGGGGGATTCAAGAGGGAAAGGAACTATCTCCAAAAACGGTAAAAATATAAGTAAAAGAGGATGTTACAGGATTGCTAGTGGCAAGGCAGAGCTGTTTCTATACTGCTGGTCTGGATCCAGCCCAAATTATAAGCAGCATAGTGTTACAATCTAAGAGGAGTTGCTACCTGGTTTGAAATGAGTTTGCACCCTGTTCCAGCTGTAAAATATAGAATTTCCACACTGCCAGTAGCTCACAAAGAAAAGCAAGTGACTGTACCACCATCCTTGGAGAGTGAAGCATCTTCTTGTCCCTAGAAGTGGCCTCCATGCAGCACTGTCCCTTCCTGTGCTCATGTCCTTTCCTGGTTTGGAAATGCCCCTGTCTTCCAGAGCAGGTGCCTTCATGTTAACTGAATTTCCATGATTTTAAAACAAGTGAGAAGCGCTTTCCTAGGATTTGAACTTGCAGCAGTTTTTTAGGCAATCTCAGGAGATGACTAAGTGGCGGGAGCCGAGCTACTCACCTGCCTTTTGTCACGACAGTAATTACAGCGAGAAAAACCTTTGCCTGCTGATCAAAGAAACTCAGCCTGGGCATGTCGGCAGTTACCGTGCTAAAATTACACCAACAAAAAGCGCTGTCCTGTAATAGAATGGAGCCGAAAGTCCTGAGCCTGCAAAAATGCAGGTGGCTCCTTAACTTGACGGGTGTGAGTAATCCCATTGTCTCGGACGGGGCTGCTCGTCTGCAGGAAACCTCTCTGGGGTCAAGGCTCCA
>KL289247.1:6599-21599 GCA_000699545.1 Podiceps cristatus | reverse complement strand
GAAAGGAAAAGACTGAGTAGAAGTTTAAATCGATAGGGTGAGTAAGGGACCAAGGGAAAAGGTTTCCTTCCAGACAGGTCACCCACAGCGTGCTGTTGCAGTAGCATTGCTGAATTGTTGCTTTTAGAGCACGTTGCATTTAACTGGCTCCTTTTATTCCTCATGCATCCCTAAATGTGTGGGGGATTATGGGAAATGCCTGTTACTAGGGAAAACATGATGGGATCTTCAGCCTCTGCTTGAAAGAGAAAAGATCTGTGTAAAATCCCCCCTTGCTCCCTGTATTTTGCTCAGACAAATCCCCCGTGGGGATTTCAGCCTGACGCTCCTCCTGGTCTAAGTGCTCCAACCCGGGGCTTGGACCACTAAGCCTTCCCTCCATCTAGAGTGGTAGGACAGTATTTTATCCAGAAAATAGCGTGGATTGTTGATGTCTACTATGTCCCTATTTGGATTAGGGCAATTAGTACAAAGAAAGCGAAGGAGACCTTTCAGACCTGCCTTCTGGTTCAATGAACCCCTCTAATTGTTGTCATTTCTGCTTGTTTCATGTGCGGGAGGAAAAGCTACGGCACTTCCCCGGATAGACCGCAAACAAAGTGCTCTCGAGCTACCTTGTTTTCTCTATTCCCATGTCTGCAAGTCAAGGCACGTGCGAGCAAAGCGCGCCTCGTTTTTTTGTCGGTGCAGCCCTGCTCGACGCGGTTGTGTGGTGTGAGATGCGTTCGGCGCGGAGCCGTAGCCTCTACCCCAGCTTCTGCTTTCCCGCCTTTAACCCCCTGCTCTTCATTTTAATGCTGAGCTGCCACCGTACTATTGATATTTCACACCGCGGTTGGATGCTTGTACCCCTTTTCCTGGAAACTGAGCATAGCTAAGCCTTGAGCGTTTGCAGGCTCTGGGCACCTGGGGGTTTCTAAGTCAACATTGAGGTCTCAAATCAACGCCAGCTTCTGGAAAGAAAGAGCCTTGTTAAAGCAATTTGAGGCCAGCTTCCATCAAAGCCATGGACAGTTGCTGGCAGAGCTGCGGGAGCTGCCCGCGCTGCCGGGGAGCAGGCAGGGATGCTTTGGGCATCCCCCCATGGCCACGGGTTTCCCGCAGCGGTGTTGGATGTCGACCATCCTACGTGGTGTCCGTAGGGCGTACCCTAAGAGAGGCAGATGCAAAACCTTGTATTGCCTCTGGCTTTTCAAGACTTTCAACTGTTTAGAAGCCAGATGTATTTATTTCTTTAATTGAATCCAGTGCCTAGACAGCTATGGAGTCAGCTTCCTATGGAGAGGGGTGCATTAGTTTCATTAAGGTAAATCAATGAAAAATAATACCTGGAGGTCCCCTGGAAAGGGTCAGGAATGGAGTAATCCCTTTATATGGTGGGACTTTGCTAGCCTGATCTTAGTTGGTTTTGTTTTTAACTGCAACGGATTCTAATTTTCCTTTTAACCCCTCTAATTTTCTGTTCTCTAGGTAGTTTGTATTAATTGGTGGAAATAAATCACTAATCTGTCTGTCTAAAAGAGACTGAAAAATAAAAATCTGATTGCACAAAATAGCAGGACAAAGGAGCAATTGTAACGGAATTTTAAATGTCCGGTGGGAAGTAGTTGTGGCTAATCCTGGAAGTTTCTTGGTGGTGTAGATACAGACCCACACAAATAAAGTGAGTTGCCTGGAATGCAGACATGGAGAGGGCAAACGCAGCTTCCAAAATCCTCCCTGTATGATCTTCAGGGGGCTTCCTCTGCTCTCCAGAGATGATCTGAGTCTCCTGAGGGGTTGCTTGCCCTGGAGGTTGGGCAAAATGCCCTTAAACCGAGGGTGGCTTGGTGGGGAGAAGATGGGCTGGTGACGGGAGCAGCGTTTCATGGCTGTGTGGTCCCGTGCTGCCCGTCTTGCTGCGGTCGGTGGCTGTGCATTACTTTCCCGGTCTTCTCACATGCCTCTGAAATCCTGAATATTTCCCAAAATGAAGGGGTCGAAACAAGAACTAATGGTTGCTTTAAAGCAAGGAGCAAAGCATTCAAATACGGTGGATTTAGCTTTGTTGGCCAGGGAGGAGGCTGACCTCTGATTAACCCAGGAGCGCTAGTTAACTCGAATCCGGGTAAGCCAAGTTATCTCGTAATTACATGGTTTCTTGTCTGCTTTCAGCACTTTGAAAATTAATTGAAGCTAAAATGCCCAGTCCCATAAATCCTTTAAACCAGGGTGTGCACGCTTCCCTAGGTATTGCTTCCCTTTGTGTAGTCACATTGGCATGTTTGGCTTTGATTTTTATTTTAGAAACTTAGATTTATAAAGCTATTTTATGCTTACTTTTGCATGCACGTACGGACAGGAAGGATCAGATGTGTGGTACGGGGAATTTGGCAACCGAAAATCCGTCCTCAGCGTAAGGAATCCAAACGAGCCCGCTGCTTCCTGCACCAGACCCCCAGCCTATACCTTCCAAAAACCCTAACGGAAGTTAAAGTATGGGGTTTTTTTCCCCCTTTAGGCTCAAATTTACGCAAAACAATAGACTTTGCAATTAAATGCTTTCCTCTTATTTCATCCACTGGTAACCTGAAATCTTGTAAGGCTTCTCTTAAGTTGTGAACACGCGTAGGAACATCGATGAACACCACATCTGCTTCCAAAGCCCCCAGTTATCATCCTTAACCTACCCATGGGAGGAGACCTACCTGCCCTAGAGGAGCCCAACCTTCACATGCGATGTTCTTTGGGGTCCCCGCGCAGAGGTCACTTGAATTGAGGTTGCACGGAGAAGCGTTGGGAGCTTGTGCCCATCACTGGGAGCTGATAGCCATATGAGCACGGTTGAGAGATGTTGGTGTGGTTGAAGTGGCTGCAATTAAGGAGACGTCGCTTCGTGACCATCATAGGGGTCCCGTTGCACAGAGAGATGCTCTCCCTGGATCTTGCAGCCTAGGTTAGCTGTAATAGCAAGAAAGAGCAAGCAAAGCATTTAAAAGTGCAGATCCTTATGGGTTTCTCACGATCGTCATGGTCTTTCTTCATTGTTTCGTGAATGGCAATAAATAAGGAGAACCCAATGGGCTAATTAAAAACCAAGATAACAGTAATTTCTACAGCTTTCACCATCCATCTTTTTCATCTCCCTCTTTTTCAACTATAACATCTCAATATTGAAGTGAGAATTCAATATAAGATTTAGATTTTGGAAAAATGTAAAACAAGCTAAAGTTTCATACGCTGCTTGTGTTGGTCATTCAGTAATCAGCTCTGCTTGGGGAAAAAAAAAAAATCTCCTGAATTGGGTGTTAATGGCTCATGGAGTGGAAATAGAGTGGGTGGGGTGGGGGTTTTTTTGTTTTGAGCTCATCTTTTTTTCCAGTCTGTTTAACATCTGGGCTTTAAGTCATGTATTAGTTACGTTTCCAACAGGCAGCCGTACGTCACGGCAACATGCCGACACTTCCTTCGGCATCTCGGCAAGCAGAAATCTGCGTAAACAGGGAATCTGGAGCATCCATGTGTGTGCAAAGGGTGAGAAACCCTTGGTTTGTGTGTGTGCTGGAGGGCTCTGCTGCGAGGGTGAGTGCAGTGTGCTGTGCTCCAAGCCTCGAGATCTTTCCCTTTTATTTATAACATCAAATTATAAAATTATACAGCAAAGATGAAGTGATTCATTTCACTCTCTTTAAGTCTTCCTGCTGCCTTAGTTGGCAGATGCTTTGCCCTGATAAATCAGCAGAAAGAAGCATGGTTCTAACTCTTCATACGTTAGGGAAAAAATAAAAAAAAATCTGTATTTGATCAACTTTTTGTTTCCAAAATGGCAGCTGCTTTGTATTTAATGGAAAATCAGGCTCTTCCCAATGGAAAGAATGTTATTCCCAAAGCGAATACAAAAGAAAATAAAAGCCACAAAAGAGGAGGATGAAATATGTAATTTATTTTTTTTTCTCTCGTTCGTTCCAGTTGCAGAGCCGCACGCTCCGATCATGGTCGGGCCACGGCTCTGGTTTGCGTCAAGTAACTTGGAAAGTCTCAGCCCATGGACACGGGGACCAGGAGAGAGCCTCGCTCTGTGTTAGGAGGCACAAGTTATTGGAGCAGCACGTTTTTTCCTTGACACCTCTTGTTGCAGGGTCTTGGTGTCTTGCAGAGGTGAACGATCTGTGTGGAGACCCAAGTGGTGAGCATGGGAGGAGGAGAAAGTTGAGGAGCATCAAGCCCGTGCCTTGCCCAAGGCAGCAGGTCCACGGGTCGCCATCCTCTCCTGAGGGTTGCAGTGAATCTACAGCACTGTCCTTTCGAGGTCTGCTGCTCGTGTTTGCTCTGAAATGCCTTTCAGTGCCAAAAAAATAATAATTTAGTGCTGAGGGGAGGCTGCCAAACTGCCACCGTGGCCAGTCAAACACCCGGGTTTGTACAGTTTGGTTTAGGGTTTTGTCTCGCGGCCAGGCCAGGGGTGTTGAGCCACACCGTGGAGATATTTTCTGGGGGAAGGAGAAGCAGTTTGAGCTGTCGTGACGTGCTCTGTCCGTGTATTTAGGGTTTTGCGTGGGTTTTGGTAGCTGCTTCCCTGCAGGCCCCTGCACCTCCCTGGGTCGCCATGCCGCTCCTCGGTGTAAGAAGGCGGCGCAAGCATTTCCCGTGCAGCTCGTAACAGCACGGAGAATGTAGAGAGCAGGCAGACAGGACTTTTTTTATCTTTGGTTGTTTAAAAAAGAGGGTCATATAAAGAAAGTGGAAGGCAGCAGATTTGGAATGGGAGTTTGATGCCAGGGTCTGAACCTCCAGCCTGGTGGGAGAGTTGAGGTCAGATGGTTACGTGACTAATGAGAGTGTCTACAGTTAAATCAAGTGGCTAATAAGGATAAAACATATAATTCCTAGTGTGTGTCAAAGCATAATGCTGTCGTACGCCTAACTGGGACTGGCAGGAGTGCTTTCCCACCCGAGTCCACTGTGAAGGTCCTTATACAAATCTCTGAAGCATCTCAGAAGACCAGCCAGCATCTGGATACTCCAACGCAGGCGCTGCTCATTTTGGGTGCGCCAGGCTCTGCACACGACTGTTTCCATGCTACGGACTTTTAAAAAGCGGTTAATTAAAAATACCCTGCCATCCATTTGGATGGTGTGCAAGGAAAAAGACACAGATCTCGAAATCCTCTATTTCCTTGGTATTATTTGCATATGTGCATATACCAAAAAAAAAAAAAAATCACAGTTTCTCAGCTTTGCTGCAAACTACTGAGCTTCTACAAAAAGACCTCTCCCAGTTGTTTGTGTGTGCCTCCAAAAGGCTTCAAAGAAACTGCCCCGTGCTCAGTTGTAACAGCTGCGTCCCGAGGTACTTCCCTTCTGCACCTCCTGCCCTTCCTTCTATTTATTTATTTTCCTATTGAAAAAAAGAAAAAAAAAAAAAAAAGTAGATGCCGCTTGTTGACTCTGACAGCACACTCAAAGCGAGGGAAAAATCTTTTGTTCCTGTGCACACTCTTATCCTGGATCACATAATTATATGGGGTCACAAAAAGCCTTGAGTTGTGCTTTTGCTGTTGGGTGTATTTGCTCCTGCTTGTGTGCAAGTAGATGCAGTTCGCAGTGCCAAGACCCCTTGACGCCTACATAGGAAAAACCTTGCCATGGAGTGGTTACTCCACAGATTAAGTATCATTTGGGTAAAGACCAAAAAAAAACCCGAACCAAACAAAATTCGGAATAAAATAACATTATAAAAAGAAACACCCAAGCACTTTGAGATCTGTCTGTGGGAGCTGGTTGTGACCGTGACCCCCGCTGTGATTTCCGCTGCGCGGCTCTGTATGAGAGCCTTGAGTCTCCCACCAGCTTCAGCCAAATAGCCTCCAGCTGTTGACCTTGGGCATCTTCGACACAGCCGAACTGTTACGGTTTTTCCTCTTTTCTTGGAATGTAGTGGGGTTTGTGTCGGGCTGCAGTGGTCGGCGTAACTGGCTGGTTTGTTTTTTGTGCGGTGACGATAATTGCTGTATTTGCTTTTTTTCCTCTTTTCTTTTTTATTTGTCTGGTTGCCTCTAAGCTTCTGTTGGGAGTTCAGCTTTGCCATGTGTTTGTCTTGCTGCTGTATCTGTGACAGCCTGTTTTCCCTTTAATGCTCAAAATAGAATATAAGTGGTAAATGTTTACTTCTGAAAATGACACCCCGTCGATTTTTTTAAATACCTCTGGAAGACAGCCACTTAAACATGGGCTTGCGCTCAGCTTTCGCATGAGTTTGAAAGCAATCACGCGTCAGTCAGAGGATGATGACCTTCCAGGTTGGTTGGTTGAACTGCTCTTTTCTCTATTCACATGCCATCAGCTTTCCAGGTGAGTGGGTCTTTGCATGAGACAAATTTCACTCAAAATCGTATTAGCTGGAACTGCTTTAAGGTGTTGCTCTTCATTGGTTTACTATGGTGAACCTGAGATATTTCTGTGGTGGAAGGCTGTCTCTTGAACCAAGCTATTGCATGGTAGAGATGGTTGAACTCATGGGAAGACCAAAATCCCAGTTTCACTCAAAAAAAGGCTACAACAGTACCTCGGTGGTGATAATCTGTTTAAATCTGGTGATTTGCTAATGGCAATGGAACTTCTTCCGTAGATGACTACATCCTGCCCCGCTCACAGCCCTAGTAATCAGGTGTAGAGGGAAGGGGAGCAACGCCTGCAGCTCGTCCTGCTCAGAGCATCGGTCCTCCTCCCAAACCAGAAACTGTTGTTCATCGGGTCACTTCTGGCATGGTAGATCCTGGGGAGAAAGAGGCCTTTCTTATTCCTCGTAAACCAGGGGAGAGATGCCTATCCTGTTCACTGCAGGATGGATTTTGGGGCTGTTGGAAGGGAGGCTGTTGATATGAAGGCGACGCCGTTGACCGTTCCAGTGGGTCCCAGCTGTGCATTGAATCCGAAATGCCTTCTTCAAATGTGTGTGCAGTCATTGCTCCTCCTTTCATAAGTTTGGGCGTTAGGAAACCTTTAACTTTGTAACTGCCAAGTAAGACCTGATGGTGGTCCGAGGCTGGGGAGCATCCCATTGGTCCAAGGCTGAGGAGCATCCTGGGGGTCCAAGGCTGGGGAGCATCCCTTTCCCCAACAGGCATTGCTCTGTGCTCAGGAGCCCTGACACACAAGTGTTGATCATTGCCAACCTTCTCTTCTTGGCTGGAAGGTTTCTTCTTCTTTTCCTTGGCAAATTTCAGAACCACGTGAACATCAGATTGTAGCCTGGTGCCAGTTGCCTTTTTCCAAGTCTGTAAGTCAAGACACTGGCTTAAGTGTTTAGCTCCTGGGATGACTTCACAGAGCCAGAGATCAAATACAGAGCTTGACAGTGGCTGAAATCAATAAGTGACTGTTAATGTTTGAACATCAGTCACCTCTTGCATCCCACGCAGGTCACGTCTAACGCAAAGTTACAGGGTTCACCCCACAGCATGTTCCCTGCTGGAAAACCAGGAACTGGCCTGCTCTCGTCCTGTTTCCATAACGCAAGTGATTTGGAGAGGAAAAAGTGATTTCTTCTTCTTAATAAGGGTTCTGCAAAGCCAAGTAAATTGAATTAATTAATTAAGAGTTGCTCTCTTGATAGCTAATGTGAAGCTAATACTCTTAGGCATGGTTTGCTTTTTTGGGAGGTGTGGTGTTCTCTGATCGAATAGCACTTAACGACTCTGTCTCCTGGACAAAGACACTGCATTGATTCTCCTTTTGTATCAAACGTAAAACTACTTAGAAAAAAAACCACTTTTCCTTTTGCTAATCCATATTGTTCCCAGTGATTTGATGCTCACGCTGTTGTGTTTTAACTCCGTGGGGCTGCTGCCCTTCTCACACCCTAATCTGGGCTTGGTTTAGCTGTGGTGTCCCACAGTTCTCCAGATCAGCATCTTCTCTCTTTTAAACACTGGAGCAGGTATTTTCTCTACCTTTCCATCAAACCTCTGAGTGCTCCAAGGCCACTAAAAATGGGACATCAATTTAGGAAGCTCCCCTGCCCCTTGTCCCTCCTCTGGGTCCATGTGATCCCATCCTATAGGTCTGCAGGTACAAGCTTTGGTTTTGGACCACACTTCCTGTGCTGTTGTGCCTCCACGCCATCAGAGACGCGCCCGAGAGGGCTGGTACGGCCAAGCTGGTCATTGATGCCAGCTGAGCTCTTGCCTTCAGAGGGGACATCTCTGGAGACCACACTGCTCAGGGTGGGCATCACTGTGCCAGCCCATGGGCTTGGCCAACGCAGAGAGGGATGCCTCTTCTTGACCATCCAGTTTGCTTGGGGCTCTCCCATGTTGCTCCTGGACGTCTTTGTCTTGGATGCACTCACTTTTATTTGCAAGATGTTCGGTGCAGATCCACAGCTTTTTTTAAAAATAGTAAAAACCCCAAACAAAAAAACCTACCCAAAACCCAACTGAAAACCCAACTGAAAACCGTCACAAAACCCACTTTGTCAAAATTGAAAATGGATTTCTGGGCAATTAATAAAGAGGTTTGTTTGTTTTTTAAGTAAATCTTATAAAAGCAACAGAGCACTCAATGTACATTTGTTTTCACTGTTTGGGAAATGTTAATGTGTCTGGGTCATGGTTTGGGGGTTTTTGCCATCTTCAATGAATGCAGAAAAATGTGGGTTTTTAAACAAAGGACAATTAAAAAATTCATCAGGGTGGTGTTAAGAACCTGGCAAATCAGGATGGCACGGAGAAGCCAGGAAATTTTCCTCTTAAGAGTTAGCAGAGCTGATTTACTGATTTTGTCCATGGTTTAGTGAGGTTTGGGACTCTGGTGCTGCTGGCAGTAAGGACAGTCCAGAAGCATCCGGAGCAGGAGTAAATTGTGTCTGGGGGTCTCCAGGGTCTGAAATCTTTGTCTGTTCATGCACAGAAAGTGTCCGCTGGGCTTATTCTCAGTTTTATGCCACCAAAAAATTGCTTGTTATTACAGCATCACGTTTCCATCTTCTACAAAGTATTCCACCGGTGTTGGTTTATGAATTGGAGAAGTCAGAAAATTCAGTGTTGAAATTATTGGGACAACTTGTGGTGTTTATAGAAAGTGGATGTTTAATATTGAGGAATTCCAATTTTTTGGCCCACTTTCTGTTGTGTGAAGTCTATGGTTTTGCATGTCTAAATATACTTAATCACATCAATCCCAATGCTTGTTACAGATTGAAAATGAAATTCTGTTCTTAGCAAAAAAGAAAGATAATTGGAAGTTCACAGACCATTTGAAAACTGTCAGGCTTTGTTTTTCATGGAAATCCTGCATTAATTCTGCGGCAAGCTGGTGAAAACATTCTTGATGCTACAGTAGGACTTTTGTTTGCATTTCAGTGACCGCATTGCACCTAATGTTGGCCAAACAAAAAGCAGGAGGTACCAACAGGTTCCTCGTCGGCAAAGCCAGAGGTGCTCCTGGAGGGTGGTGGGATGGGACAACCCGCTCGGGTCTCTTCTGGGACCCTCTGGTCAGTGGCCGTTGCCAGCTCGTGCCACCGCCGCAGCTCCGGCCGCGGTAGGTGTGTGCCGAGGAGCCCCTCTCCCCCGCCGCGAGGTGGGTAGGGGCAGCATGTTCCTGATTGCACGTTAAGATTAATGGGTATTTATTTTAACAACCATTCCATTTCAGTAGCTTTTAATGAGTCCTTTGATAGCAAGTTCCTTAATTAACAAGGCAGCCTTTCAGCGTTTCCTCTCCCTAATTGTTAACATATTTGCCATTTTCAAACAAACGCGCTACCGTGAGCAGCCTCCGTGCTGACCTTCCCCGCGGTGGCTGCCTGTCCCCCTGGGAACCTGGAGCCTTCAATCTGCTGCCCAAGGATGAAATACAGATGAAAAGAGATGATTTCGTGGTTGATTTCCTGAAGCGTGATTGATTCGGTGGGGTCGATGGGGAGTAGCCCATGGAGATGTGCTCCAGTAGGTGCTCCTTAGTTGTATCTTTGGGAGCGTTGCAGAGGTTTGGCTCCGGCCTTTCCCTGATTGACATGGCCACAAGGAACCTCTCTAGATGTCCTACCTGTGTGCCCAGAGGAAGCCTTGGTGGGACAAGGAGAACAGCATCACCTTGAGAGGCGCAGTGGAAACCCCAACCACAGACCCCGACTGCAGAGAGGTTGCATCAGAGGCCATGGACAGAGGGATTCATTGCCAGAAATAGGGTTACAAAGTGATTTGAGCCTCAGAACAAAAAGCCGTGGCAAATTGTGGGGCCAATTTGATAATACACTTAGAATTGCTTTAGTTCACTGAACGTTGGACCAAGCTGGAGCTTGGTGGGGGTGGCCAAGCAGGCGCTTGGGTGTCTTGGCCATTGAGCTCTGTCAACTTTCACCGTGACCCCTGTTCTCTCTGATGCAAATCCAGTTCATTTTTGATGAGGTTTGCAAACGTCTTGAATAAATGAGTGTTACTGTAGAGGTGTTCTTGGAATTGCTTCGTGAGATTTTAAGCTCTTCAGTTTTCTGTCAAGTTGGTAAATGAGCTCTTGGTGACTTTAAGGTGTCTGTTTTCCCCTTTCTTTGCAGACAGCTCAGGTCATGATTGTATTCCTCCTCCTTTGCCCTCCTCTCCAAATCACACCTTCCATTTTAGATAAATTGTGCCTGAGCTGGACGGACTGCAGCGTTCAGGCAGGTAAAGCATTTCTGAAATACAGGCAGGGACCAAGCTGATTTGGAGCCGCCCCAGGGAGTGGGATCAGGATCTAACCCTGTGATTTCTCAGGGCGCTGGCATGGGGAGAGCCTTTGGGAGTGCCACCCGTTCCGCCACGCGCTCACAAAAATCATCAGGGTAATTAGCACGAGGTCTGAGCCGTCCCTGCTGAGCGCGGCGGCTCCTCTGAACCGTGGGGTTTTCTAGGAGCAGCGACGTCTAGGGATGACATCTCGGAGGCATCCAGCTCAGTCTCCGTGCCAAGGCACATGTCCCGGCACCGCTGCCGTGGGTGGTGCAGTTAATGATTTCAGGAGGGGGGTGAGGCTGGTGGAAAACACGTCCATCACGGGCTCCGCTCTGTGTGTCGGTGTGCCAGGCGGGCGCCCCGGGGCGAGCAGGGGCTCTTCTTCCCAGCACTGCGGGAAAGCTGAAAAATGAACCAAGGGGGGAAAAAAATATCACTATGAAGTCAACCTCAATGTTAAATAAATGCCAAAGAACCGAGATGGGCACGTTGTGGTATGAGGACGTAGTTGGTATCTGCCAGCGTGCAGCCCGAACCGTCCCAAGTGTGAATACGAACAGGCTCCTTCACTTGCAGCAGCAGCTTATTAGCAGTGATATATCAGTGTCTTGGTGCTGCTTTTTCTCCTGTCAACAACAGTTGCTTATCAAGCAGGTACTGCACTGTATTTCTGGGGAAATAGTCTAAAATTGATGTTTGTAAGCCATCGCTGATCTTAAAGAGCTGCTGTAAGCAGGTGTCTGTTGCGTTGAGTGTAGGGGTGAGGCAGAAAAGGATTAGGTTCAGTCTTATTTATAAGGCTAGGCTCAGTCTTATTTGTAAGAGTGAAAAACATAAATTCTGGAAGGGTTTTAAATCTTGGTGCCCAGGGAGTGAGATGCTGGTCATCCCTGGTGGTACCTTTTCTCTAGCTAGACATTTAGCACAATGATTTAAACTTCTGTGGCATCTCCAAGCCCTCTAATAGTAAATGTAAAGAAAAATGGATTAATGCATAAAAGGCGGAAAAAAAATACCTGTATATACTGTTGTCTCTCATCTGGTAATATTGGATCTAAACTGTCAGGCATCTCTATGTTCTTAAATCTAAGATGAAAGACCGAGTCTTTTTTAAAGCAAAATGGGTTTTAGGTGTTCAAACCTTAAGAATAACGGAAATAACAGGTCAGGTTCTGAGCTGGCATGAGAAGATTCCGTTTCAGGGTTTTCAAAGATGAAGTGCACATGTGCACCTGAAAAAAGATTTGGGTCTGGCCAAATCCTGTGTGAAAAAGGGAGGAGGGAAGGCTGAGCCAGAAGCTGCTCCTGGGTTTGTTGGTGGTAGAAAATATTCGCAATGAATGTCCTAAAGAACCACATACACACCAGTTTTGCAGCAAAGACTCAGCAGAGTTGTTGTACTGTCAAGCCCTAATGATTAAATTACTTTTCCATCCCATCTTTCTTGCATTTGACTTTTTAACTTGACGTTTCATCTCAATTATTTGCTCTTCTTCACATCCTCCCAGTGTTGCTTGTCATTCACTCTTTATTCAGGCAGGTCTGCCTGGCCGGAGTAATATGTGTTTGTTGCGGCTCTTGCAGGCGTAGGTAACCATTTAGATACTTCCACGCGTGCTGATCTGACCCTCGCTTGGCATGCAAGAAGGTTATTCCTCTTAAATTTTTGTCAACGGGGCAGAAAACCTTCCTGGGGATTTTTCTTTTGGCTTCACCTGGGGGTGAGCGTCTCCAAGGCTTCTCCAAAGGTTGCAACGCTCTACGCAAATGTGCAAGCATGAGCTACTCATTGGGATTTGCTCATGTTCTTCCAAGAAGGGTAAGGAGCCCTGTCCCCATGCCCAGCATGGCTGGAGGTCCCCGGGCATGGCTGCAGAGCTTTGCCTTCTCGTTCTCTGCTTCCATCTGGGTCTTCTACTCAACAACACATCAAAACTACTCGGTCATAGCAAAAACGCAAATGTCTGTTGGAAGTAATGAAGAAAAATCACAGTCAGGTTATCAGCGCGCTTCCCACCGTGGCTGGGGATGAGGAAGTGGCAGAAGCAGTGTTTTAAATAACCAAATGTGTCAGAGCAGCACACGTAAATGATGAAAAGCGAAAAAAAACCCTGAGGCTCCGCTAAACTTTATGGTTGCCATGCTTCATCTTAATTTTCGTGAAGGTGTTTGTTTGGAGGTGAGTAATGAACGCTCCTGGAGCCTAGGAACGGCAGCGAACAGCGGAGATGAAGTACCCTGCCCCGTAATGCATGGGTCTGCTCTTTTTTTTAAAATGACTGAAGATGAATATAGCCTGAAGATCCAAACCAACTTTGCCAAGCTGGTAAGAACACTTCCCAGCACATGCATCAAACATTTGCTCATCTCTTCGTGCCACGGTAATGAAACTTGTGATTCTTTGCTTGAAACACCACGTAAACCCTCACTTTAATCCCAGTTTAAATACAATTTGTAAAGTGCTTGTAAAAATCTGCGAGATGTCCTGAGCCACTCTTTGTTTGCAAGAAAGCGTGTTAAAGTCTTTTGTGTGCATTTGAAAACTAAACTGTTTTCATGGTAGCACCATTACCCAGAAATATTATCGTGGGGTTGCAGGCATCAGGGTTGTTCCATGCAGCGTCAGCCCATGAGTTTCTGCGAGTCTGTGCTCTTGTGTGAAAGGATTTCCCCATTTTTATTCATTTAACATATATTGCAGACCCATGCAAATCACACCTGCCAAATCTTACCTGCCACAAATTGGGGATGGCACACAGCAATACTTGAGGAATGGGGGAAATCTTTTGAGCATTTGAAATGAGGGAGAAAATTGAATAGGTTGAAAAAAAAAAATGCTTGTACATGTTCAGTGCCCCTAAATGATGCTTGGTTTAGTTCACTGAGAGTGTGGCCCCTATAACCTGTGAGAATTGCTGCTGTGATGCAAAATAAATTCATTAAGAATAAAAGAAACCTTAGCTTTATAAGCACTGTGTGCGTGAGGTGGTCTGGGTTCGTTTAATGGCCTTATAGGTGCTTTAGTTTTTCATTTATGCTTCTGATCAGTCAACCTGGATTTTCTGAAGCACTTGGCTAAATGCAGAGTGTGCTCCCTGCTTGCTCCCGAGCCTGGTCCTCAGGAGGACCGGGCTCCTATGAGGCAGAGCATCAGTGTTGTTCTTGGGAAGGTCTTCTCTTCCTCTGTCCCCTTGTGGCATCTCAGGAGGGTTAAGAAGCCGCAGGACTTTATGGAGGAGCTCAGTCCTTCATGTCTGTACTCATCCGCTTCCTTCTCTTCTGACAGTGTCTCTGCTGGTAGCCGATGCTCTAGCCAGGTCAGGGTGTGGCTACTCAAGCTGGGTGACCTGCTTATGGCCTTTCGCAGGAGATGGAGCTTTCTGAGCACTCATCTCCCTTTCTCCTGTTCCACAGCCCATCCCTATCGCCCCATCACCTCTTTCCTTAAGACCACTCTTCTTTGAACACCCTAAGTCCTCAGACCTTCCTACCTGACAGCTCAATTCCATTGATGCAGGGGCTTCACCCAGAATTTGACAATCAGCTGTTTCAAATTCAACAGTTCAAAAATTTAAGCGTGCTACTTGAATCGTCTGTTGTGATTACTCTTCTCCCGCCTTGCAATTGTTTCTCGATCGGAAAATGGAAGGCCTATCTGGTTGCTACAAACTGTTCACATGATTTATAGCTTGAGATCTCAATTGTTCCTCAAAAGCGAAACATAACCACAGTGGCTCGGAGAAAATTTGTTAAAATATTTACCAAAAATGCTCTCAATTTTCTTAGTAGCTGAAACTCATAACTGGTCATGTTTTTGTTATAGGTATGAGCCTTACAAGGGATTTAAGTAGTTTCTCTCTGCATGGCAGCCTCGGCCTCCTCCTCGTAGATGCCCTGCTTAATCTCCATGAATTGGGGATGGCTCAGGAGGAGGCAAGTGTTGATAACTACCTTCCCCATGGTACAAGCAGAGGCAGGATGCGTCCACGTACCTGAGAGGTCATTCCCCATCGGCCAGTCCTGGGGAGCAATCCTATCCATGGAAACGTCAGTCACCTCCTTGCTTTGATATTTCCTTATCCTTGATAACCGTTGGCATCTGGAAGGTGCCGCATGGGGGTGGAAGTGGGCTGAAGAGCATCAATGTGCTAGAGGCACTGTTGTCACAACGGTGTGGCCCCGGATTTCTGCTCCCTGGTAGCCGTCTTGGTTTCAGCCAGGAGGGAGCTGGTTTTGTCTCCAGCAGCTCCTGAGGTTTGGGTTTAGTGTGTGAAACACGGTGGCAGCAGGTGCTGGGGGTGGCGGG
>KL289246.1:20134-57137 GCA_000699545.1 Podiceps cristatus | reverse complement strand
TTTTTTTTTTTCTCCCCTCCGGGTCTGTTTGTTCATTTGGCTCTTTGTTCCCTCATGCTCTCTCTGGAACTTTGGAACTGGCTGTTCTGGGATGGCTTCGGGAGAATATCCCTGCTCCCTGGCTGCTGCTCGGGACAGGCTGTATCAGTTGTTGGGGGATGAGAAATTGTGCATCATTTGTTCTATATATTCTATTATCCTTATATATTATTATTATCATCCATATATTTTTAGCTTTGTCTTTGCTGTCCTGGTAAAGTGTTTTGACCTCAGCCCGTGAGCTCTCTCTCTCTGATTCTTCTCCTCACCCCACCGGGGGTTGGTGGGGGGGGTGAGTGAGGAGCTGCGTGGTCTGGTGACCGTTCGGGTTAAACCACGACAGCCTGCTTGCAGCAGCAGCAAGCTTGTTCCCACTCAGCAGTTTCCATGAAGGCTGATTCAGAAGGAGGAGAGAGACCTGTAGCCCACACCGAGCACATGCACTCACGTGCTGTTTGGCAAAGCCCTTGGCAGTGCGGGCATCTGGTGCGCTGGTGGCAGGCAGCGATGCGGAAAAAAGGGGGGTCTGAGTTGGCCACTTTGCCCCTAGGAACAGGGCAGGACTGACCAGCTGGTTCAGCACAGACCAGCAGCCTCCTCTGCTGCAGGGGCAACTTTCAAAGAGTCTATAACAGTCACAAAGGACCAACACAAAGCCAAACCAGATCTTCTCACAGGAGAAGGCTTACACCTTAACCAACCCTCGGTGCCCTCAGGTCCAAATCATTTAAAAACCTAATGCATATTTGCCATTAGTGCTCTCTTAACCCCTTCATTCCCAGAGTGTGAGGCAGCCACTGCTGGGTTTTCACCATAAGCTGCTTTCCCCCTTAATCTCTCTAAACACCATCCATTTCTGAGATGTCTCCACGCAAGGTGGGTGCTTTCATTTGAAGCCAAGGGCTGTGAACCGGGCGGTACCAAAAAGCCAGGCAGGTGCTGACCAAGCAGCCAAAATGCGAACTCCCTGCTCGCTGCCTCCCAGCCTGCCCTGGCAGCGGGTGGC
This sequence comes from Podiceps cristatus, assembly GCA_000699545.1. NCBI lineage: Eukaryota > Metazoa > Chordata > Aves > Podicipediformes > Podicipedidae > Podiceps > Podiceps cristatus. The sequence continues at coordinate 56,092 of KL289246.1, read as the reverse complement.
CTCTCCGGCCCTTCGGCCCCTGTGCCATCGCTGCTGGCAGAGACGCGTCGTGGCCGGTGGCTTTCACGTTTGTCCACTTGGGACCACAGCGAGATCAGCCACACTGAACCGACAGCAGATCTTAACAAGCCTTGATCCGTCCTGACCCCGACTGATTATTAACCCCCAACCAAGAAGAAAAAGGCTTCAAGATCTCGGCAGAGCAGTAATATTTCTGGCCTGGGATCTAAAGATGCACTTGGTTTTACTGAAAACAGCAGTCTCCGACAGCATCCTCTCACCACCCCCTTTCCCCACATCACGGGCGCTGCGAATGCCGTGCATCGCTCGCGTTCCTTCTGCTCATCGTCATCCCAGGTGCTGTCAACTTGCAAATTTAGATTGCAAGTCCCTGCGGTCTGCAAACTGTATTCTGCCTTTCGGGAAGCGCGGCGTGCCCCCCTGGCTCTGTAAATACAAACCAGGGTACAGTCCTTACATCCCCCTCGCTCGCTTTGCACCAGATCTGCCTTACAGAGTTTTATGAACTTTCAGCTTCCAATCGCTACTTTCAGCAACTCCTGCGACAGCCTCAGCCCGCGGTGGGGGCGGATGCTGTCGCCTTCATTTTGCCGTTCACATCAGTCGTGAGAGCTACGGCACCTTCCATTCCCGGGAGTGATTTTCTCCTTAGTTTCAAAACAATGTGTGAAACCCTGCGCTGCAGAAGCAGTAGCCTCAGTAAGTTTAAGGATGACTGAAGCTATTTCCTCTCCCGGGGAGGTTTAAAAGCTACCGAGGGATGAACGGGGTTAGACCTATCGCTGCCTTTCTAGCAGCCATCCTATTACAGCGCTGAATAAAAGCAGGAAAGGCATGTCTAGCCTAGGTTAATAAACCTTACCGAATGCATGCCTTAAAAGCACTACGAAACAGCCTTAAAACAGCTTGAGATAACTAATTTCAAGCATGGCTGTCTAGTGTGCCTGTCATTCCTATTGTCCTTCCAAACTATTTCAGACATTTTGAGCAGGGAGTACTAAGCTATGAGTTAGCAGGGGTTGTGACATTAATGGTCCAAAAAGGTTTTAGCTCCAGGAGGGAACGATGACAGCGCTTAACAACTGGTGGCAGTTTGGAGGATTCCGCTGGATCTCTGTTTATTAATAATTAGGCTTCGCCTGGGAGGAAGATGTGACAACTATCGGAGGTAGGATTTGCATGGGAAACAAAGGGAGCTGCTGCTGTTGGGTGCCCCTTGTTTGTGCTTTGCTCCCTGGCTGTGGCGGGGCGGAGGTGGGGAGGGGGTGATAGGACGGGGAAGGGGGGGGGAGCCAAGGGTGGAAATACTGTTGATAGTCCTGCGTTTTATGGCAGAAATGCCTCGAGGACAAACTGGCTGAAATCTCGCTGCCTGCTGAGTGTGCATTCCACGTTGCTCTTCCCACGGAGTAAAATACATAGAGGTCACACAGAAAAGACTTTACCCCTTTTCTACTGAGCCAGCCGGGCTGTTGCTGAAGTGGGAGAAGGGAGAGGGGAAGCTGCTCTAAAATAAAAGGGGAAGAGGAAAGCTATAGAACCTGTAAGATGGAGACATGTTATTAATGTGTAAAATGTGTCCGGAGTGCCACCGATGTCGTTTGAAATAGGGAAAACAGAGCCAGGGTGGGGGGCGGGAGGGATTTTCCGGGTGAGGAACTCCTTAGGTTATAACCTATTGCAAAAAAAAAAAAAAAGGCGTGATGTGTCCATCCATTTTGCATAATCAAAGCTTCCTCTGCACTGTTGGCATTGTTTGGCTGGATGAGAATTGTAGTTTCAGGCAGAAAAAGGTACGATTTCCTCCTGTGCCACCGCCAGCCCCCTGCCACCCTCCCTCCCCCGGAGAAACGACAGCGTGGGGAAGGATGTAAAGGTTCAGCGGGATGCTGAAAGGGCTGGGAGCGAGGGCTGAGGGGGGAATGCACAGTCGGTACTACAGCAGGAAAAGGTCCCCTTGAAAAAGCTTGTTTCTCCCCAGCCTGGAGGTCCAGGAGGTGATATGCAAAGTTAGAAGCCTCGTGTACTTTTTTACGATGCGCCTGTTTAGCATTACTAGACAAGAAAATGTCTGAACATCAAAGAGTCGGGTCTGCGCGCAAACCAGGGCGGTGAGGTTTGGGGGGTCCTGGTCTGTGCCGGGCTGCAAGTTTGCGGTTTTGTCATTGCGTATGACCCTCACCGAGATAAGTAGCAGGAACTTAATGAATGAAAATCTTATGTCCATGTATACGCAGAATCCTTATCACTTGGTGTGTTTGATCTGAGCGTGATGTTCCCCGTGTTGATGAATTGTTTCTACTTGTGCATTAAAGTTTCATTTCCAGACAACAGAGAGGCTTCAGAGTGAGTGGTATTTAGTAACAATAAAATGTTCTGCTTGCGGAAATGCTTCTCACAGGAGCTATGAAAAATGCACTTAAAGGAGCTGAGAGTCATATCTTGCAGTAAGAGGTATGGTATCATTTGCTCTGCTAAATGTTAAAATTAAGGTTATGATGCCATTTTAAATCTACTCTAATATGGGTGTCATTAAGCATACTTTACAATACTGCTGTCAAAAGCTCACAACTTAGAGAATTGTTAGAGTGATTGTTTTCATTGAATCTTCATTAGAAAAAGAATTCCTATATAGCTGGGACTTCCCAAGTAATTTGAATTTACTCACACTAATGTTCCCTTTAAGGAGAATTTCAGTGTATTATACCACACTGTAAATAGGCCGTGCTATAATTCATTTAATAACAAAACAGTGATGACAATTTAACAACAAAAGTGCTGAATACATTCAGTCAAAGTAAATACAGATTGTGCCAAAGAGAAGCAATATTGGATCAGGAATGATAAGAATTCCTTTTAAGAAACATAAATATTCTCCATTTGACCCAAGCAACAACTTTTCAGTCAAGTGCATTACTTTGCATTGCAAATTGGGAAAAAAAATAGTTCCGACCTGTGTTATGTTCGCTACTCAGTACATAATGATAACAGCAAAAACTTTCTTCCAAAGAAACTGTTTCTAGTGGTTTGTAGCATGGATCAAAGAGAGATTATGTGGAGATGTTAAATCTGTGTCAGAAATGAGCAGTGCACGTGGAAATGAAGTGCCTATTTTTCCTTCTCCGTCTCGCTTTTGTCCAGAGGCTTAGCCAGTTCTACTTCGCTGTACCTCAGTGCCGGCTGCGGGCAGGGGCTGAAGGGGTAAGACCGCAAGGAGGTGGGCGACTGCGTTCAACCCGCGCCCAGCCACAGGCTTCTCGGGGGACCGGGGCAGGTCCCCCAGCCGCGCTGCGAAACGGGCGACGGCCCTGCCTTGCAAATAAGGGTGAGGGTGGTGTGCTGGTGAGGCAATGGAAATACAGCCCGTGGTGCTCAGGGAACGAGGCTGAACGTAGGGCTCCAGATAAGGCAAAACGCAAAGCAAAATTCTGTAGCAGGAGCAGGTTAATATTTCAGGAATTTTCAAGTGTAAAATAAGACATATTGCAAATCCCTTGATCCAAAACTAAATCTGCTTTCAAAACTATTCCAGACAAATTTGCCACTTAGAAAAACTTCTGCCAGCAGCAAATATCCATTCGTCTGAGAGCCTGTTGGAAGCGACTCCAAATCCCCCACACTCCCTTTGCTCCATCAATGTTCAGCAGATAATAAAGCAAACTGCATCAGACTGATTCACTGTGCTGAGAAACAATTTCCCTGTTTTCTTCAGAAGATCAATAGGCACTTTTTGCCATGAATCTCACTTGCCCTTCTGCTTATGAATTGTCTGTGGAGCTCATGCAATTTTCTAATTTATTTATTTGATATTATTTGGGAATTTCTTCAGTGAATAACTCTTGGCTTACAGATCTTTTGGGAATGGTAAATGTTTGCAAATTCATACTGTGTCACTTAGTTCAGGCATGTGGCGTTCCTTGATTAGATGATTTGTATAGCTAACTCACAGAAAGTGAATTGCAAATTTCACAACCAAGTATACTGTTTCATATTGGATTTCCATCACTATCTGAGCAATTCAGGTTTAAAATTCATGTCTTGCAAATAGTCATACGAGCAACACATAAGCACTCAAGTGCTCCCACCAGACAGATGTGAGAGTCGTGTTAAATAGCTTTCAGTTTGATATGAATATTCATGAAAAGCGTTTGAATTCTTGCAGCTCAGTTAAAATGAATAGTCAGTATCATCCGTCGCGCACTGCATGGGCCATTTTCTCACAGTGTTTGCCATGTCCCCACGTTCTCCCTAACTCTCCCGTGTAAGTCCACAACGCCCAGGAAAGGTCTTTGTGCAGCTAAAACAGAAGGAAAAAGACCATTGTGGAAATTTCTAAATTTTCCACATTGTAGCTTCTCCTGTTGTGCCTGTCTCGCACATTGCGTGACATGAAGACAGCCAACAGGGAGGACAGCGAGAGCGCGTCAGCGGTGATGCAGTGAGCGCAGGCGAGAAAACATTGAAAGGGGGTTAAAATAAGGGTGACCACTGGCAGAGAGGGCGTCAGCCACAGAGTACATACACATATGGGATTCGCACAGCATGAACACATAAATACACCAGTACAATTTTTAACAACGAATCTAATAAATTTGCGTTATTAACCCAAATGATGGTCTTACCAGGCCCAGTCCGTGGCAAACCCTGGAGCCGTGGCCTCCCGATCCCTCCCCGTGCAGTGGGTGCTCGCTGAAGGTGCAGTCAAGCAAGGGGGTGACATGCTTTAGCTTTTGTCATGCACGGGGTCTGATGGCATGCCACAGAGCTATGAAAGAGTTGTGAAAATAACGGACAAGAAGAAAACTAACAACTGGCGCGTGGTTTAAAAGCAGCAAAAATCAGTTGGGTGAAGAATTTTTGTCAAGTGTTTTATCTCAGAGACCAAAAAAAAAAGAATCAGCTGTCAAAACAGCAAGCTCAGAAACAAATGGGGAGGAAAAGGTTATAAAGCAGGAATATATTTGCTTTTTGAATTATTTTTGTACTGCACTTATGTCAAATAGGAGTAGGTCTCCTACCAAGTGAGCTGTATTGTCCAATTACTTCCCACTTTATGTAGAATAAGCCAGGTGTGTGCTGAATCAACAGGGCTGCTGTGACTGCACAGAGCCCACCAGCAGTGTTACACCCCCATTAGATGGCCTTTTTTACCTTTTCAATGATTTTGAAGTCCAATGATCCTTAATATCCTTATTTATTCCAAAACTAGAAACATGCCTAAATTGCACCCAGCAAGCGCTGTGTGTGAGCCACACAGTGAGAGCCACTATGGGCAATACATGCGTTCGTATTCTGTCAGGGCACGCGTAACACCAGGATAACATTGCTTGGAGAGAGTAAGAGAATGATAAGAATCGGAGGAACTAAAATCAAAGCAAACGCAGAAGATGTTTGCCAGGACAAAGATTGACTCAATGTAGTTTGGAATGAAGTTCCCACTTCAAAAATCCCCCTGGATACCACTTAAACTCCTACTAGGTCTTCAAATGCTTTTTCTTTCTTAACATAAAGCTGTCCTATTGCCCACAATTAACCCCCATCTCTGCTTGTGCCAAGTGGGATGATTTTGTATGGAACACTTTTAACGAAGTCGTTGATTTTTAAAGGGAAAGCACGGGAAAAGTCAAATCCCAATGCTCTCTGGTCCGTGCTTTGGTGCCAGGGACACTTGGTTGAGAGCAGAGAGCTCCCACTGATAAGCCCTGCAGGGATACACAGCAACATCTTGGAGCTGTAGCTTCTTCTAAGATCCTTGAAAGGCTGGAGACAACACAGTCACAAACGCACCCGGGTGTCCCCACTATTTATCATCTGCTTGTGTAACTCCACAAGAGGAGCAACCTGGCAGCTCTGAGGTCCTCAACAGTCTTTCAAAACTACTCCAATAATGCAAAAGCTCTTTAGGCAACCCTTTGCATCGCATAACTGGACAAAACCTCATCAAAGCCCGCACCAGCCTATCTTGCTGAGGATCCCGTGGCACTGGTCTGCACCACAACTCCCCATCACAAGGAACTGGTAGATCCAAAAGCAATGGGGAAGGGGTCCTTCAGGGGAAAGGAGAAAAATGTCAAACTAGCTGTATATGTTACGTGTCTCCAAAACACTGGAAGGGGCTTATAGCTGCATCCTTAGACTGCGGACGTGATGGGCATAAGCAGCCAGGACCTGTGCCCCAGCCATCCCCAGGTACCCAGCAATTTCATCTGAATTCAGTGCTCCTCCCATGCTGCGTGCCACTGCGTTGTCCTAAATGAACCACTGCCAGAAGGGTTTTGAAGACCAGAGGAGAAAAAGAGCATTTGTCCCATTTCCCCACTTCCCTTTCCGAGGGTCAGAGCGGGACTGAAGTTTCTGCTTCAGCCCAAATGGTTCATCTGCCCAAGGTCACCATCCCGGCAGGAGACCCTGGACGGCACTGTCCTTGCATGCCTGCTGAGGCGCGGCACCGAAGAAGGGACAAGATAACATTGCCTGCCTTAAAGAAGCATTGCAGGAAACATTCAGCATACTTGGCTGTGTTTTACTTGCGGGCAAGCTATTTTCCACCTCAGCAGAGTGGTACTCCTTACTGACAACCATTAGTTATTTGCAAATTTAGATAGCCCTTATAAACGTCAGGCTCCTGACTGAATAAATAATGTTTCAGAGCAATAACTTGAAATAAGTCAAACTAGGAATGGTGAGAAGACCAGGAGTATGGTCCCTTTGGGACACACTCCCTACCACTTCTAATTAATATCTGGTACTTAAAGCATCACAGCCCATGGTTAAATCAAAGTCAGAGGAAACAAAGGAATATAAAATCCTCTGGAGATGTGTGTCCCTCTCCATCCACAGGAGTGGGTGTGCTCCTCATGCTACTGCCAAACAGACTCTCCAATCTCGGTTAGGGGTGTCTGTCTTTTCTGGGGCGACAGCCCAAGGGACCCAGCAGCCCGGCTCCCCTGGCAGCTTGCAGCTGCCCCAGGGCTGGTGCCACCACTTGCTCTCCTGCTGCCTTCCCCTTCCCACCCAACCACCCCCTCCTGCTCCTTCCCAGGTTCTTCTGGCCCTCAGCAGAGCCAGTTCAGCTTACAAAACCTCCAGGAAACTGGGCTTTGGTTTTGGCTGGCTGAGGGAGCCAAGGACCACCAGAGCTGGTGCAAGAAAAGCAGGAGAACAACACAGCCAGGAGCGAGGCCTGGGGAGCAAAGAGCATCCACAGTCCTGGCACAGCACATTTTCTAGCTAAACATCCCTAAATTCCCCTGTCCTAATGACTCGGTGAGACTGCTGCAGAAACAGGCTTCAGATAACCACATCTTAATCACAGCAACACGTTGCAGAGCCCAAGAGTTAAAAAAGAACTGAAGGGCAAAAAAGGACAAGAGCGTGCCTGCCCTTATTGGTCTTCCATCACCGAGGCACATCTAGCTATTGATGAGCAGTTTTTAAGCTTATATGCTGAATTTCAGAGCTGCCATTGTGGTGATAGGGATAAAATTGGTATGGCTGTGAAAAACATAGTTTCTGCAGAGCAGGTGTAAGGATGACTGTTGTGATTTGGTGAAGCCTCCGGGTTTCAGAAAGCAACCGTTTCAGAAAGCAAGCCTGAGTGGAAAGCATCAATGCAACTAGGACATCTTTCAATTCCTTCCACAAAGCATATCTACTTCAAGGCATAGGGAGCAATAATCCAAGCAGGGAACAAAGGAAGTTCATTCGTAAACACAGCATTTTATTAACTGTAGGATCTGCAAGTGGAAAGCCCAGGTTAATGATGCATCAGGGCACAGCATAAACTTCTGACAAATTCCCCCTCTTTGTTTGCTTCCATGTAACACACCAGTCTTGCTGTCACTCTACTCTGAAAGTCCCGCTGCTCTCCTAATTAATAATTGCAAAAAACGCCTATTCCCCCATCTCACAAAAAGCATCACAGGACATACTCTCTGGTTGTGAAATATCCCAAGAAGTCCACAGCAAAATCTTTTTTTGCTAGAATTTAATTAAGGTGATCCAGTAACTTGTGTGCAGCTGATTTGGTAGGATTTTGTCACAGGTAAATAAGCTTTAAAAAAAATTGCTTTTATCTCTTCTTGCTTTCTGTTTTAGTCATATTTCAAGTGGATTAGTATAATCTTTCCTCGGCCAAATTCCACAGCCAGTCTATTCCGTCATTGTTCTAATTTTACAAAAAGAAAATGACTGAAAGCAATTAACTAAAAATCTCTTCCGAGATGCGTATGTGGATGCGCTTATTCACTAAGAACTCACGAAATAACTCTGCGTTTTAAAACAATTTATCTGGTGCATTAAGCGTGAACAGGATGTCTTTGTTAGGCGCGCCCGCCTTAGATGGTTCCCTACATGAATATGCTTGTCATGTAGAGATATCTGCAGTAACTCAGCTCAGAGAGGATCCCCTTTTAAACTAGGTTTGAGTTTCTAGGCAGGTTTCTTTTTTCTTTTTTTCCCGTGTGATGAAGAAGTTGACTGATTTCAAGTGAGGAGTCTTTCCCTGCTGGGACCTAGACTGTCAAAAGCCATCACAGAACTTGCAAAATTGTGTCATAACACCAGAGTCTCTAACTCAGCTCCAGAATCATCAGAGTTGAGGGAAAATTCCCGGTAATTGACACAGAAGTTTTCTTAGCAATGATATTCTGCCAGCCTGAGACATCATTTTCTGCACCCGCAGGCACCCACATGGGGAACAGTACTAACACAAACAGTGGATTCCACCAACACTAAACTCTATTGACATGAGTGAATTTATCATCAGCAAGAAGACCTAAGTGTCTTCACACTAAAACCTTGGACCAGAGTATTCATAAACGTCTAAGGTCAATCAAAAAGGCAAATTCCCATTTATTGATTTCTTATGAACCAAATAAAAACTCTAAATTTCCTTGAACTCAGGGTGAGGGAGAAGGAAGTCAGGACTCTTGATCTCAAAGCTGTGCCCTTCCTTAATAAAACTCCAGCGCATCTGCGCTGTGAAGGCAGATAAGTGCTGGCATCCTGCACAAGGTGCAGAGGTTCTCCTGGCAGAGCAGGAAATTTTGTCCGCAGAGGTGTTCCCACTCCGCGGTGAGTGTTCAGCTATGGAGTCAACGCAGCAGCCCTGCTAGTCTGCAAGCACGCTTCCCGGGCAATTTAAGTATACCTAGGGAGGTTCCTAGAAGATTTTACATAGTCTACCTCTTTGAGCAGGAAATCTTGGTCAAAGGGATTTGTCCGGCCCTCTTTGTTTCTAAGTTCCTTTATTCCCTCTCCAGCATCCATTAAGATAAGCTGTTTGTTTCCTCTTTCCACTCTTTCTACTCTCCATTCTCTTGTCTCTGTTTAAAAAGACTCTCATATCGCAGCCTGCTGGTCACTAGCCAGATATCCAGATGGTACTTATGTACCGCATTGATAGGTGCCTTAGAAATAGCAGGGAGAAAGGGAAAAAATATCACGGGAAGACTTCAGATGCTCTTTTTGATAAATGGCAATTGTAGATCTAATTAGCCAGTTCCCTTCTTTGGAGAGGCTGGGGAAGCAACCGTTGCAAGTCCCACAGAGCGAACACAGGAGGACACGTCTCTCGCTGTTGGGTTTTAGCTTTCCAGTCAGAAAGTGCCAGGCAGATGGTCCATCTATCCATCCCTCCTCTTTGAAAGACACCAGCTTTCCGTCTGGGTTTGCAGGTTTCTCTGCGCCTGGCACCGTACTGCCTCAGCACCGCTACATTCTGTCAACTACCTTTGCACAGACAACTGGTTTCTAGACTAAAGAACGAACACTGCTCACCTTAATTGCATGAGAATCCCTCCAGCGACAATCAGGCTATTTGTCTCAGTAAGGCCGGCAGGATTTGGCTCTAAATCAACCACCGAAATGATTTAAGCGTAAGCGCGTGAGTTCCTTTACAACTCCCAGACCCACTCGTTCAACTGTATTTACATCTCACTCAGAAACGCAGTTTCTTTTCTCTCTGCCAAGGAGAAAGGCAGAAGGGACGAGGCGTCGGGAGCACCTGTGTGAGTAGGGGGCTGAGCCCACCCGAACGCAATGGCAGGGAGGACAGGTCTCCTGCGCTCTGCTGTGACGCCTCGAGCAGTCAGCCGGTGGGAACTCCAGCCGCACTGTGCCGGGGGACCCACCGGCCCACGCCTGTCCTCCAGGGACGGCACAAAACCGCAGCGGGATCTGCCAAGAAAGGAACCATTGCCCGAACCTGCATGTTTGATTTATACCTTAAAGCATGAGATAAAATATCCTTTAAAATATTTAGCTTGCTCAATAAAACTGATATATGCTCTTCTTTCCTACAGAAATTTCTAGATTTATTTTTTTAAAATCCTGTTAAGCAGCTGGTGTGTATCTTGTGGCAAATATTTTAGCATGATAAAGAAGTACTGGCAGCTTCATTTTAGCAGTTGGCTGTGGAGGGGCCAGGGAGTTAAAATCCTCCGTGTCAGCCGGCGTGCTGCGCTGGGGACTCCCCAAACCAAGCTACCCGTACGAGACGCTGATAGAAAAGGCTTGAAACTCCACCTCCACCAAGGGATATATGGCACAGAACCAGCTCTCAAGGGCTTCCATTGGTCTTTTCATAGACCAGCATCTTCTTAAATAGTGTTTTGGACCATTTCGGCTGTTTCTGTAATGGCAGGTCTCGGGAAGAGCCCCAGGCTGGGCTGCGGCTGGTCGCGCCTGTCTCGTGAGAAGGGGCGAGCTGTTCCCGCTTGCCACGTACCCCCCGTGCAGCAGGGCCTTTCCGGCACCCACTGCAGGAGCAACAGCTGCCACTCAGATGCGCAATCGTGAGCCTCTGGGGCCTTGAATTAAAAACCCAACATGCTTAGAGTTTAGGGACCCTGAGGGCTAGGGAGGAGGTGAGTAAGGTGGTCAAGGGACACGTTTTGCACCTACAACCAGCCTTGGTCCTGCTGAGGTGTTTAAGTCTCTTATTGGAGCTAAAGCTTTTTTCTAAGCAGTCCCAGTTCATTGCCTCCCCTTTTACAAAAATCTCTACACGTCTCTAATCATTTTCACTGTCAGTCTCTGCACTCTTTTTATATCCATTAAAGAATTTATGAGCTAGGATGACCAGAAATGAAAAAAGATTCTGAGGACAGAGCATGCGATTGATTTATGTTAACGGCATTATAATAATATTTTCAGTGTTTGATTTCTTTTTCATTCTGTACACAGCTAAAATGTTGATTACTTTTCTATTCCTCTCTCATTTATTGAACAGCCACTTACATTTGGCTCCACAAATTTATCCTCAGGTCTGTGTCCAAAGCTGTTAAAACATAATTAATTTAAAATCCACCAACACATGAGAAGTTGTGATTCTTTCCAATCAATCTTACTAGAATTCATCAATGACTTTCACCAGCTGTCATGCTGCTCATACATTTGTCTTTGTAAAGCTCCTCTGACTTCACTAGCTTTGACACATTTAACAACTGTTCATAATAAAAAAAAATCCCAACCCTGGGATTTCTATTGAACTACACCATAAGCCTTAGAAGCCCCCCAAATGTGCATGAATAAGTTTCAGTCACCTGTGACAGCATCCTTAATGATTTTTGCATTTCTTTACGATGATAACTTTCATCTCTTATGCATATGTCAGAGATATAAAAGAGCTAAGAGTGCCAAGATATGTTAGGAGTTTATAAAGGCAATTAGAGAATAAATGTTATTGCTTAATTTTGGCTTCATAATATATTCTGCCTTGAAAACTATACTAGGTGTCAAATCGCTTTAGCCTAAAGGGATTAGAATACGAAAAGTATCCCTCAGTGATGGAGGGGAAAAAAACCTGATTATTTTTATGGTGGAGTTCGATAACCCCACAGAAGGGATTATACAGCACAGTGCAAATGATAGCCAGAGACTGGGTATGACGACCTTTTTTAGTCCTATTTATCAACTAAAGATGAATAAACTGTTTTGAGAAAAAAACAGCCTGATTCTTGTCTCAAAGTTGATACAAAACCAAAGTATTTCATCAGAGATATGACACAGCCACTTGCCTTTCTTCTGTTCATTACAAGGTGGCTGTGCACTGCCTTATTTTGGCTGGTTGGAGACAGAAATACAATACTACAAATTTAGAATGTGCTGAAAGCTGGAAACACCGACAATAACAATGCTTTATCTTCAAAGAGTTGCCAAAATTAAGGGCTAGATTTTCAAAGCAGCTTAGCATCAAGAGTGCCTTCAGACTTCCCTAGGAAACTGAGAGCCGGGCACTGATCTTCCCTTTTCAGCCTGCCCCTATAAAGCAACGCGCAGCCATCACACCTTTCCTACAGGTTAGAAAACAAGCGTGATGTGGGCAAGTGACTTTATGTTGAGGGATTTCAAGGTCGCAAATAGTCACATAAACCTGTTTTGTAACAGTGCCACCTAATAGCAAAAGTCTATTTTTTGTGGCAAAGCACTCACATTATAGCTGCTTCCAGCAGAGGCACGGGAGCAAGTCCCCGGCATGAGATCTGGACGCGTACCTGTGGATTCGGTTGGTGAGACCGTGCAGCAGTGTTTGTGCACCTCCACGCACGACACACAGCACGGAGTAGTTACTGATCTAATAAGCATAGTTTTATCTAATTGGCATATTCATTATTGATGTGTGTGACATGGTAGCTGATGAAAGCCTCAGGTTGTGCCAGGTGGAAGACAAACACGTAACTATAAAGATCAATTAAATGCATTTAGATGTCGCACAGGAACATAACACTTGCAAGAGGCATTGGACAACCCCGCGGGGATTGCCCCAGCCGCGGAGGAGAGGCAGCACCCCGGTTCTCCCACCCCTGTGAACTATCAGTCGCCTTTGAGGAAAGGTACCGAGGAGGGTCCTGCATGGAGGGGAAAATGAGTTTGGTAAGGCTGGAGCCCATGAGCATCACACCGCATGGTGACCCCCAGGCTGGATTTTGGCAGGTCTGAAGTCCCCACTGCAGCCAGAGCCCTCCCACAGCCTCACCCAGGCACGTCTCGCTCTGTTTCTTGCCCCCCGCCCCAAGCAGGACTGCAAAGCAACTGCAGTCTGAGTACATCTTTTACGGAAGAAATGAAACCCCAAGCATATGCTGTGAAAGTTTTACACCGAGATACATGTTTTTGCAATGTCTCAGAGGGGCAGAGCAGGACAGCAATTAGCTGGCCACGTCTATCATACCACTGGCATTATCCTGCTGGCCTCTCCGTATTCCTTAAATGCGGAAATACCTACTGTGCCGACGCGCAGCGATGTAACCGGCGACGTGCAGCCAGTGAAAACACGCTGCTCCACATGACATATGGCATCCTGTTAGGAAAGTGGTAACCTCCGGCCACCTTTGCTCTCACAGGCCGTTGCTCACCCCGCAGAGTCCAGTGCGTTGGCCCAGCGCCGGGTGTAGCCCCAGAGCGTGCTGAGCAATGAGCCGGTGCTGTGCCTTGCGCAGGGCAGGCTGTGCAGACCCCAGCGACTAAACACACACATCCCCCTTCTTTCTGGCTGCTTCACTTTCCTGGAGGGCATTATTCATATTTCTAACCCCTTTGGTGTGAGCAGCAGGGAGAGATGAAAGATTGGGACAGTCGGAGCTGCAAATGAATTGCCAAATCACAGGTACTGAATGGCTACTTGGCAGCTATGGGAGGCTGGTGGCGTGGTAACTAATACCCTGGGGCGGGGGGAAGCAGGGCGGTGGTGGTCTGGCCGGGGAAGTGAAAGATGGAGGGGCAGTTTACACCGAGGGTGGTGAAGCACTGGCCCAGGTTGTCCAGAGAGGTGGTAGATGCCCCATCCCTGGAAACATTCAAGGTCAGGCTGGACGGGGCTCTGAGCAACCTGATTGAGTTGAAGATGTCCCTGCTCACTGCAGGGGGGCTGGACTAGATGGGCTTTAAAGGTCCCTTCCAACCCAAATTGATTCTACAATTCTAATTAGAGAACATACTGTTTTCTAGCTCTTTCTCTCTGGCTATTTTTCTTCTGCATGCGGGAGGGGTGTATTTACAGCATCACGGGAACCAGACCATCAGCTCATCTTTCAAAGAGCTTCTTCCCTGCCATTAAATTGCATTGTATAATATCATAAAACCAGAAAAACAACTTTTTCATTCATGAGGTTTCATAGTAACTACAGAAACAAATCTTCCCTCTCTGAAGCAGTATCTGCCTTTCAGATTCTCAGACACACGTTTCCAAGGATAGTATTTTTTTTTTCCATTCCTCCTCATGTGTTATATTTCTGGCTTTCCCACGCACATGACTAGGAAACATTGATTATCCAGAGTTCCTTTCCCTCACTAACTCAGATTTTTCATCTATAACTTATTTTATTTCCAGACATGAAAAAACAGTTACAAATTATACCTGACAGCATCTCCCAGCTCCTGAGGTTTCAAATCTCTCTTGCTCTGTGTTATCTTGTTTGTGAAATCCGTGTGAATAGGACAGAACATGTGTTGCAAAGGAAGCGCTTTATCATAAATTAACCCTGATTTCTTCATTCAGATTCTAGTGATATTGTCAAATTACTTCACCTTCTGCTAACTCCTGATTGTCTTTACTATCCATCCTCACAATTGAAAAATCGAACAAATGGGCTATTATGCGTGAAAAGTAGGTTTTAACACAAGAAAATGAAACATAAAAACAAATGCTAAACCAAATAAACTTCAGCAAATGCAAAGCTACAGCTGTCATCCTTATCATCAAGAGTGGCAAGAGCATCACAGCTAAAAATGAAAATCCTCAAATTCAATCAATGTTCCATGAGCGTAGGGTGCCAGGTACTATAGTGTTTCAACTAAAAAGGTGTGGGAAGAGGCATGATATTTTCTTATTTTAAAACAGATGAGCAAAGACACAAAAAAAAAAAAAAAAAAAAAAAAAAAAAGTATGTTGTCAAAAAACACATAGGAAACCGAAAATGAAGTTATCAGCTAGTCTCCCAAATCCAAGCACAATGACTAAACCCCAACTAATGTCTCCTACTCCTACATTCAGGGAATCGTGCCTGTTTTTGCCTTATCCCCCGGGCCAGTGCCCCTGGTGTGAGAGCTACCACTTCAGTAAGGCAAATGCTCTACCTAGACACCATCCTGTCCTCAAAGCCAGCCAGCAACGGTCTTCCGAGGAAGATACAAGAAATTCCTTAATTGGTAAACACAGGATAATCTATGCCAATGAAGGCCTTATCCTGATAGAGATTAACTTTAAGCCTTGAAGCATGAATTTTCATGGCCGTTCCAAAATCTAATTTATTCATGCTAAATATTATTACTCAAAGCATTCGCATTACCCATAGACATGTCCACTCCATCTCGGGAATTGCACTCCCACACCAAACCATTTGGTTACCTATTTAATTAGCACAATTTTTTGTGACAGACATTAGAGGATAATGAGAGACTCACGGGCTTGGCAGTTAATGAGTACTACCAGGTTAACGAAGGAGGACAATAGAGAAGAGCACAGCATATTTTTAACTAGTCCCAGTATTCACAAGTGAGGTTTTAGATCAAGGTAAATAATGCTGAAACACTGCCAGATTTTTTTCTCCGGATTTCTGAATGGTTTCCCCTTCACTGTTCCCATGCCAACTTTTGGATTTGCTTTGTGCCAAACTTCATACAAACAAATTTGCAGAAAATTCATTTCAAAGTCTGACTTGCACTAATACGAGCAAAACCAAACGTGAAAGGAGCGTGTCTGAGCATTAGGGCTACGGCTGCTCTTTCCGTGATCGCTTAAATGAGGAAGAGAAACAATAAAGCCAGATTTACCTTTATTTCATCAGAGCTAAGCCCTAGATCTTGAGTAAACAGATACCAAATGCACCTAAAACTCTTTACCATGTTTTGGTTTTTTTTTTATTTTATTTTGTTTTTTTTGGGGTTTTTTGTTTTTTCTTTCAAGCACACAAAGCAGAATCTAGCTTTGGGGTAGGAGGGAAGGAAAACTTAATTGTATCTTTATAGGAACACTTTAAACTCCCTTTTCAAGGCTCCCATTATAGCTCCCAGAAACTCACATAATGTTCCAGTTGAGATCAGCAGAATCAGGCAGCTGAAGAAAATCTGTGACAAGAAACCCACATAGAAAAAGAAAAAAATATTTATATGCATATTTCTAAAGTTATTATCAAACTACTAGGAGCTAAACCACTTATTTTCTCTTGAGTACCCAAAGATGCTATGATGCGGCAAGCACTGGGGGAAGGCACGTGCAGGGGGTCTCTGGCCACAAGCAGCAAGAGCAGCCCCTCAGTCTGGCATCAGGTCCCCCCTGTCACCCCCCCATCACCTCCTGGGAAGAGGTGAGGCTGGCCAGAAAGCTGCAGCCAGTTAGAGGTAATTAACCCAGCGGGAAAGGCATCCCAGGCAGCTCTTAGTGAGGCGCTCGGGGAAAGGGAGGGGAAGATGAGTCCAGACCCTCTGTTTTTCACTTTCTTGAACAGCTGCTCAACAGAGAAATGTCAGTGGGGGTCTCACCTCCCCATTCCTCTCTCGTGTGCTCGGGAAAAGTACCCCAGGGTGCAGGTCATCCACCCCATTCACACTCACCCCTCACCCGTCTCTACCACTCCCTCTCCAGCTACCTCCAAATATCCCCGACCAGCCTTTGCCCTCTCTGTTGCCTCCCGGGGTCTCACCAGGAGAAGGCTTCCCCACCCCGAGCCCAGGCTGCCACCGCTCTCACCAGACAAGCAAGGAGAAGGGTATGGCCAAGGTGATGATGGTGCTTTCTCTTAGGTGCCCCATTAGAGACATACGTTGAAGGGACCAGAGGCGAGTTAAAAGTGGCCTTTGACCCTGCCTGCTTCTGATGAACTGAAGGAAGAGGTTACAGAGCGAGGACCGAGGCAGGACCAGAGTGTTTCAGGGCCTCCCAGTCCAAGGGAAGGCAAGCCCGGCTCCCAGCCAGGTTGCACAGACCTCGGGCAGCGCGGCGCTTCCCAAAGCTCCTCTTTTCCACTCCCCAGCGTGAGACAAAGCTGTGTGTCATTTACCCAAAAGGCAGCTGCGGCTCCTTTGGAGGCAGCCCAGTTTTTCAGATTTGTGCTTGCATTCGTGGACACTTGGCCCTTCTATAAACAGGTAATGAGCGTGAGTCAGCTGGGGATAAGCCAGGGCTCCTTCCTTCCCTGCAGCAAAGCTCCCATTGCGGTGAACTCATGTGTAGCCTGAAAGTCAGCCTCGGCAGAGGGGTTCCAAAGGCAGCCACTCAGTTATCACTGCCTTACAAGATACACAGAACTCCCCCAAAGTTGCCTTTTTTTTTTTTTTTTTTCTTAGGACAAGTTTGGCACAATCCCCTTCTTCGCAGGCAGCAGCCTGGCCCTGCTCCTTCAGCCCCTGCTATGCAGCCCTTTAAAAGCAACAACCAAGCAAAGCCCTAGGAAAGCCCAGACAGCCTTTTCCAGCTTCTCCTTCGCTGCTGAGCATCCGGGCAGGACGGCCCTGCTGCCAGCGAGGCCTGGCTGAGCTTTCCCACCCACGAGCAGGTTCCCGCGGTGCTGGGCTGGCCACGGCTCGTGCTCTGGCTGGCCCATTGGCCACTGAGCCCAGGCAAGGAGCAACCAGTGCACTAATCGCTTCTGCACTAACCAGCTCTATGTGATTTTGCCGTAGTAATTACTCTGCAGTCCAGCAGATAATGACTTTGGGGTCAATGCAAGCCATACACCTACTGCTGGGCGCTTGCTGGTCATCGCTCCAACACAGCCAGCCCAGTCTTCTGCCAGCTCCTGCTTCGCCCCGCCAAGCTATAATTCACATTTGTATACACTTTTCTGCACTGCCTTGTCAGGCAAAGGCACAGGTAAAGAGCAGATCACTTAGGATAATTATCCTTCTCCCCTTCAATCCCCTTTTGCCTCATAACATCCTTCCCCTGACCACAGCAAGCAGCTGATCTTTTCCAGCACATGCCCCACGAAGGTGGGCAGACATTTGCAGTGCCACTGAAGAGAAGTTAAGGCTTTTAATCTTTCAGAACAATTTGCCCTGCCAGCTGTTAGCCACCCAAGTTTGCTCCAGCTAAGACCCTCTGGTATCTAAGTGTTGAAAGAGTATAGTGCACTTAAAACCTGTTCCTCTGCTCTCAGTTTTCTCTAGATGGCAGTGGAATATGCAAATATTTGCAGCCCCTCAAACTTGCTCTCCAGAGCGCTTTCCTCCAAAGTAGCGGAGAAGGTGTAAAACCACAGAGCACAACAAGCCCACAGGAGCAGCAAGTCTAAGGATCAAAAAAAAATCTCCCCAAAATCTTCTAGGCTGTGCTGTGGCAGCACACTGGCTGCAGCAGATGCAGACGTGGGTCTGGGGAGTTAACCCTTTCCTCCCTTTGTTGGGCCACTGGCCTTTCATGCCCGGACAGCACCGTGAGGCTGACCAGCTAGTGACACCAGCCACAGCACCTCACCCTAGTGCTGAGGCTGTCCCCGTAAAAATAATAGCAAATACAGAATAGCCAAAAAATGGAGAGTTAGCAGCATGGAAATGTCAGTTCAGAATTCATTGGGAAAAAACTGTAAATCACTCATTTTTAAGGACATGACTAGTCTCACTAAGAAGAACATTTAGAATGAAATTATCCGCACTAGGACACTGAAAGGTCAGTTAATCCTTTTACTTGCAGCACATAGTTATTCCCTAGGATGTATTTTTTCTGGTTCCGTGCAAGTCTTTGTATCATGGGGGTCCTAATCTTCAGCACAATTAAGAATCACTGAATTTTCATTTTCACAGTTGCTTTGATCTCTTCTTGCTGGGGGGAAATGCAGTTGCTAGCCCCACTTCTTCACAGTATTAATTTTTCCATTGGCTTTTTGGAAGCTATCAATTTAGTGGCTAGCTTTTGTCATGATTTAAGAGCATCACCTCAGTAATGTTGTTATCTTCCAGCCATATTTCACAGATATTGTGAAACCGGTTTATACTGATATCTCACTTAGCATCTGGCTAACAGGACAATTGCGAGGAAATATTTCCAGAGATATAAGGCTGTTATAAGATAAATAATGAGCTTTAAAGTTTAACAGGTTGTTTTCTTTAGAAGGTATCATAGTGATGTTCCTGAGCACAAAATAGCCACTTGCTGTACAAGGGCTGAGATGGAAAGCATCCCTTAATGCATGAAATAAATCCTAGAGAGTGGCTGAACAACAGCTTAATTCCGAGCTGAAGTTTTTCATGCACTTCTTGAATTATCTAATTTGCCAGAAGTGAATGACTGCTTCTGAGAGTGTACGTAGCTAATAATGCATTCTGGAGTCGTTAAGGTTTATCATGTAAATCTCTATTTGAGTGCTTTTAAAATGCATATTACTTTCTTGATAAACTGTGATGGCTCCTTAGGAGCCGTTAATACGAATTAGGGTGCATACCATACATAGTAGAAAGCCTTATGAAAGTACCTATTCCACATGCCAGGTAATCAGCTTTTAAATTATATTAAATACTGCAGCTGTAATATTCCACCCACCCCCCCACACCCCTCAGGGATCAGATGGCTTTTATAAAAATTTTTTTACTAAATTTCATTTCCTCAGATAAAAGCCCAGTTTGGAGTTGTGCAACCAGGAGGTGAGAAGTTGGAGGCTGACAAATTGCAGGGAGGGGAGGATGAGCTCCTTTCATTTGTACCAGTTAAAAATCCCCAGATAATGTTTTTATAAACACCTTCCGTAATCCAAAGAGCATGTTGCTTTTGATCAGAAACTTCCTACACACATCTGGAGCAGAGTTTCTTGCTTATTATTTTTACCTCTGGGTCCTTCTGTTCAGTGTATTTTTTCAACATACTGCAGCTACCTTTGCGCTGCACTGCGAGCTCACTGGGGTAAACTCATTTTCTATAGGCACAGTGGGCTTTGATGTTTATTTACTGCGCCATAGCACTGCTGCAAACATCATCCCCATCTGGAAAACCCTACCCTGACATATATTAAATAAATAGGATGAGAAAGAGAAAAGCTGCATTGACTTCAGCTAGAGTGGGGTCAAATCATAGCATCTCACCTTGGCCTCCTCTGAGCTCGTCCAAGGCAAAATGAGGTCTCGAGCCAGGCGCACTGTGCAAGGCAAAAGCAGGGAACCTGGAAACGAGATGGTTGCTGGGGAAATGGCGCAAACATTAGCTCAGCTATAATTACAGATGGCTCGTTTAAAGGCGATCCTTGGCTTGAGATAACTGCCGAGAAAAATCCGAGTAAAAGCCCCAGGACCTGCCCTATGCCAGATAAAGCGACCTTGTAATCACTGCGAGCGGCACATGATCTTCACAGACGAGTTATTGCGGGTCAAGGGAGGATGGCTTCGTATGCACATTGTGACAAACAGGAAGGCTGAGAAAAAACTGCTTTCATACAGGGAAAAGGCCTGAGGATGGGTCCTGTTTTGCTTTTCTAATGGAAGGATCCCCAAACCTCTCCATGCAGTGTCTTTGCAGCTCATTTCCTGCACCCCAGGGCTCCCATGTGGAGCGGAGAAGGCAAACAGCCCTCCTGGCTAGAGACGGGGTAATGCCACTTTCCAAACCTTCTCAGGTGCTTGTAAAAGGTGCCTGGGACTGAAATAGCCATGAGGAGTGGACAGGAGGGGAACATGCTGCTGCAGCATTCGTCTACCCTACACAGTCAGCTAAATTAACCTAACAGGTCCTATAAAAACATGGAGAAAATTCTTTCTCTCTGGCAAATGCTGCTTTCTGATCACCGGTTACATTTTTTGCTAGCTTTTGTAGTGTCACAACTTGGTACCAATTAGGCATGTGAAGACAACCTGCCAGCAAAAAGCCGTTAGCTTTCCATACCGTATTTTTGCTCACTGGAAGATTGCAACAGGCAGCAACACACTACAGCAAAGAGGGTTTGTTTACAGGCTGGAGCTGCAGGTGTCCATTACAAAGTTCTTTATTCGTCAGTGAGATAACTTTCTGCTGTTACATCTGGTGTTGAGCACATCCTATATACACGTATATATCTTCTTGACAGATTAAAACAAGTGGTATTTGGAGAGAAACACTGTTTTTCAAAACAACCTCAAGCAAAACCTCAAGCAAACTCCTCACATCAGATCCAGTTTCCATCATTTGCATTTCTGAGCCCTGTCTCCATCATTATCACATTATTCCTGAAAGCTTGTGGTTTTAGACTTTGGCAAGACCTGTTGAAAGCAACATAATTGAAATGTGTTAAAACCTTTTTCAATGGCTCCTTTGTCTCACATGATCCATGATGAAGTTTCTGAAGGAGTGTTTTCCTTCCCTGCAGCTCTTCCCTCTATTTTTTTTTTTTCCTATAATGAACCTACCTAAAGTACAAACTTTTACCTTTTCACACCCTTTGCATGGAAGAAGTTTGGTTTTGCTATGGCAACCGTGCGTCAAAGGCAAGATCCTTTCAGACTTCTGTTTCTCTCTGTCCTTTGAGCAAAGATTGAAATATATGTGGCAGCAAGGCTTCTAAAATCCTGTTTCTACAGATGTCGGTCTGAACTGTTCCTTTATTTATGAGGACCATCGGACAGAGTAGGCAGATGCAGTGTCAGATTAGCTCTGCTTGTCTCGCAGGTGCGGGGTAGACGGCTTTGGATGTGCTCCAGGCACCAAACAGAATGGCTGTCAGAATAATGTTGCACTTTTATTGTACAAAAAGCAGTGTGAAGCACTGGTTCCTCATTGCTTCTTGCACAGTGAGGAACAGCACTATGAAAGATTATAGTACAATTGGGAGGTATAGAGAAGGTGATAACTTGTATGATAATGTCCGATGATAATGTATGGTGTATTTGTTCCCATAAACACTGAGACTCTTCAGAGTTTATCACTTTCTGCACAATTTTAGTCTCTACACAATTACACACTAAGGCCTTCGGTTGCCGTTATTTTTTGTTGCTGTTGTTAAACTGAGCAAGCATTTGAGCAGTATTCTATTAACCCAGGCCTAGGAGGTGGTTTTGGCATAGGATGCTCCTGTTACTGCCATATCCAATGCCTCCAGTCATTGGCTTCGTGCCTGGGTTTGATGCGAAGCGGACAGCAGGGCTGTGCGAGACAGACAGTTGTAAGCAAACAGATTGGGGTGCTATAAAATTAACACCGAAGTGTCAGGGAGAGTGTGAAGGCTAAAAATACTCGCTGTGCACCTACAGCCAAATTTGGAGCTTGCATCAGACAGGCTTTCTCTCTCGTTCCTCACCCCAGCTGATCCAGGAGTGCTTGGCCAATGCCCCAGCAGTTTTGGGGTGGTCACTGATATCCTTTCTCATGGTCCTCTCAAGTGGAGGTGGCAGCCGAGCAGCACGACTCCAAAGCTGTTTGCAAGTGCAAGAGCACTGATAGTCACTCTTCCAGCACTTCCCCACCTTGCTTTCCAGACCTCTCCAGGTAGATCGGTAACAGGCTGAAAACACTCAAGTCCCACTTTCACACAGTTCCAAGAGGGTAGGAGCACTGGGAGTACTGGAGAGAGCAACAGAGGGAAAATTACCCTGCAAAGCACCTAAGACACTAACCATTTAATATATGCAATTCTGCTAGAGACTCACAAGCGTGTGTAATGGACTGTGCTCTCCCAAGAACATTTTCTCTGAAGTGTTTACAGAGGGGATTTTGTAACTATGGAGGGGCAGACAGGTACATCCCAGCTGTATCGTGCTGTGACTGCGCTCAACCACAGCAGAGAGCAAAGAGAGGTGCAAGCTCGAGGTACCAACCCATGCGGACCACAGGCAGAAGCTAGGTTTCATACAGAGAAGAGGTGCGTTCAAAGAGCAACGTCGTAGAAAAGCATTTAGTTTCCTTTCTCTGCAGCACTGCTATGGATTTCATTTAAAATTATTGAGAGGTGGAGTTAAATTTACAAGCAGCAAGGACATAGGAAAAGTTGATAATCGCCATAGGCTTAATCTATAGGGATTGATCATGCAAGTGATTGAGCTGTCTTCCATTAAACAGCTGAGGGCAATGCTGGGTGATCAATTTACCCTTCCAGTGCTGAGTTTTTTTCAACCCAAGCTTCCTCTCTGCCATCTCCAGGACTGTCAGAAAATCTGTCCATAGCACTAAAGACTTAATTTCCTCAATTACTGTAGCAGTCCAGCAAGCTAATCAAGCAGATACAAAGATTTCTTGAGCAGA
Organism: Podiceps cristatus; assembly: GCA_000699545.1. Classification (NCBI taxonomy): domain Eukaryota; kingdom Metazoa; phylum Chordata; class Aves; order Podicipediformes; family Podicipedidae; genus Podiceps; species Podiceps cristatus. The sequence goes on along the minus strand of KL289246.1, from coordinate 32,937 downwards.
CAGTCACGGTGACCATAATGTCCCAGTGGGGATTTTTTGATGAGACTATGAAACCAAAGAGGTTTTCCTCTCAGTCTCAGAGCTCCCAGAAATTATCTCAAGACACTAAAACATTCTCCCAACAGTCCCACAGGAGCTGGTAGTCACGACAGTGCCCGCAGCCTTTATCCATTTTCCTGCGTGGGGGAGCTTTATTTCCAGAGGCGTGCACAAATTCAGGTTGCTGCAATAGTCCCCAAAGAAATGCTCCCAAGCATCTCTTCGGGGAATAAACAATTTGTCTTTTCACGACAAAACACTGTTGTGAGATATTACATGCAGCTCCTCCACCTCCAGGCCCTCCAGTGTCCTTCTATCCCCCAAAAGACTGGTCTCATCAACCCACCTGAGGTATTTGAACCTCTCTGACCCATTACCAATCAATTACCTAATTAAGAGGTTTCCCCTCAAGCTAAAAATCAAAAGTTCAGCAATTATCAGTTATCTTAAACAAAACACCAAAACAGATCTCTTATAGCCTGTTAAAACTTCCCTGAGGTTTCAAAGGACCTTCTCTAAAGCTGTCACTCATCAGAGTTGTATCTAACCAGCTCCAAAGCAGCGTGTCCTCCCACAGCAGCTGCACCGGGGACACACGAGTGCCATCCCACCTGACCCACAGCCACACGAGCAGCAGCAGAGCTGGCAGAGGATCACAGCCTCCGCTGGGACCAGAGCCCAGACCTCTGATGGGTTTTAAAAACCACTTAATTACTCCCTGGTACCGAGGGTTGCGAAGAAAGGCAGCATTAGGGAGTAAGGCGGGCTGAAGTCACTGTGTTTTGGCCGAGAATGTGCATCTCCTGCTGTGGAAGTCAGGCAGGATGGCATGTGGAGGTTTGCTGCAGGGCCCTCTTTTGTAGCAATCAATGCAGGGAAATCATGGAAATCAGATCACAGAGGGACAAGAAATGAGTAAAAGCCCATGAAGAACTAGGACCAAGTATCATTCTGAGAAAACCATCACTGAGATTAGTGCTGGGTGTCTCCAGCCACAGCAATCTCAGCTGAAACATGACTGGAATCCTGTGCATGAGGCAGTCAGCCAGGAAGGGAAAATTATATCAGCTCAGGGTTATTTCTATTTTTAACTTTTCTATGTTTGTTTCCGCATTTTGAACAAAATGCGAGGAAGATGACTACCCATGCACTGAATTGCAGAGGTAACTGGAATAGTTTCAGACCCAGGTGAAGCTGCAGAGGAAGGAGGAGACATTTCTTAAGTGGGAAAAGTCAGTGATAACCAGGGCAACTAGAGCCAACGTGGTAAATCCCCCTCTCCTGGCAATTTTGGGACAAATCAGCAATAGGTTATGACCCCCAGACATTGATTAGGGAGCTTATATTCCATCTGATGATTTTTAGGTCAGCTCTTAGAGATTCACATCAGAAAAGGAGTTATTGGCCAAATGTAGCTCTTTTCCCCCCAATTCTTTTAGCAATCTTACCTCGACCAAAGGACAGTTGGCAAATAAAGCAGCTACCCTCTTAGCCATGGGAGAGGGTTCACCCAGACACATTAATGCAGACAACTACATTGTAGCAAGTAGTTAGCAATAATGAATAATTAATGAATAAATAATGTATTTGTGTCTCAATACCCCAGGGTCTTTGGGCACCTCCACAGAAAATAATTAAAACAATAGATTACAAATAAGATGACAAGTCCCCAGGCAAGCGAATGTACATAAAACCACAGCAATGCAGAAACAAAGAGGACGTGAACGTGATGCAGAAGCTAAAAAGTTCTTGTGCTTTACAGGCTGCACAGCTGCTGATTTTGCACCATGCCCCAACCCCGGGCTGTGAAGCAGCCAAAACCAAAGGCGAATACCAGCCCTAGCAAGCAATATCCTCACCCCTTTCTGTCATGAAAACATCTTAACACTGAAGACTGACAGCTAGGGAGGGAGCACACAGGTTTTCAGGCTATAGAAACGTCCAAATCTGTGAGTGCAACCAGTGTGAGATGCAGGTAGCTCTTGGCCTCATCTGCTGTGAGGGCCTTTTCCAGTTGATCCTCCAGAGACCCCAATGGTGTGGGGGCAAAGAGCAATTTCTGACTATTTCCAGCTTTGCACCCCTTACATAGAGCTATCCATTTATTATGTCTGCTAATAGCTGGCATTAGCCAGAAACCATCATTAGCAGAAAGCAGCCAAGAAGCAGGTTATACGTACAAACACCTTTGATCTTTGGGACAGTCAGAGCCTTCCCCAAGCACAGCCTTAACTATGTGAGCAGCCTCCTCTCCCTGCTCTATACAAACACACAAACCGTTTTCAAACCCCTTTCACACCGACTTGAATAACACGATCTCCTTCACAAAACACAATTAGCTACAAGTGCTTTTTTCTAAGCGACCTGGTAGAGTCACAAGGAAAGGTTTCCTGCCACCATTCGAGAAGCCATAGGAATTACATTTAAATAAAATAACTCATCCGTCTGAATGGTTATGAGCAAAACACAGAACCACTCTGGGGGTGTTTAATCTCGGGGAGCAGAAGGGGAAAGTGGCTGTTTGCAATCTGGAGCACTTCTGTATTTTCCATGCAGATACTCAAAGAAACCTCTTCCCAGATCTTAATTTCTCTCTTGATGGTACAACATAAAGGTCCCTGGAAGCTAAAACTTAATATTCAATACTTCCAGTTGCTTATGAGCACTGTGAAGCCAACATTTCCCTACCACAGAGAAAGAGGACAGTTGTCACATATGCCCATGTACCCAGCCTACAGCGTTAGTTGCCACACCGTACTTTCAATCATACGGTGCAGTTTGGCAATGCTACAACTTCACTCCCCCTTAAGCTAGAGCAGAAATCTCCCACTGACTTTAGCTCAGTGATCCACCTGAAAACTAACCCCATAACCCTAAAAACAGCTCAACTTGCCACCCATGTGATGGTATTGGGTGAAGAAAGCGTCAGAATCTGCAGACCTAGGAGTAGAGGATGGTACAGCTTCCTTCAGCAGTGCCCAGTTAGTTCAGCTTCAGTCACTTGGGATTCACCTTGATTTTCATTGCTTACCTCATTGCGTTCCCCAACACGTTTATCTCAGAGAAGCTCATCATTAGGCTTCTCCGTGATTTCTCAACTCATCCCCAGGGCTCAATGCAGCGATGAGGAAAGTGTGAACGTCCTCATGCATTAACACAACACTTGTCAACAGCAACGTTTCCCCACCTCTGAAGCAATAATGCTTTTATAGAGCGGAGAAAGCTGTAAGCCTTGGGTGGACACCTTAGAACTTTTGCAGACAAATCAGGACCCAGCCTCATGTGATCCCATGAAAGCAGCAAAGCCCTTTTTAGAGACACTACAGAGTCAGTGAGAGTCAGTGTCTTCCTGGATTTGGGGTTGAAATTCTCCTGTCCCTCAGCTGAGGGAATCTCAGGGTGCACATGTCAGGCCTTCGTCTCGGTAACGCTAAGCATAACAAACGGTACAGGTTACAGAGCCAACCTTCAGTGAAGAACAGTAACCTTTGGAGATCAGACTACCTCCCTTCTTCCAGGAAAGCACAGGATAGTAGAAGCAGTTAAGTTTCTGGGCGCTGTTGATTCCCCAAATGAGCTTATAAAATACTCACTAGATAGTTTCATAGGCCATCTGTAAACAACTCCAGCACCAGTGAGTATCATGACAGGGTAGAAAACTGGATCCTGTGGTTTTATTCCCTCCCTCCCTCTAACTGTTCAGAGCCATTTATGAGCCCTCTAGTCACCTGGAACCCGATCCAAAACACATAAAAGTCAATGGAAATGATCCCCCTTAAGTGAAAGTAAACTTTTAGGTTTGCATTAGACTATCATTACCCCTCTTCCTCAGTCTTTTGTTCTCCAAAATATCCCATTCTACTGTTTTATAGAGTTTCCTTCCAATTTCAGCTCTAGCTGAGGGTCTCAGGTATCGAGACCATCTTTCCTTTTGTGCTCTGCTCTGTCAGACACCCACGCTGGCAGCAGATGCAGCAGCGATGCACTGTCGGGGATGCTCTCCAGGCTCACCTGGCTTAACTACTTATAATTACACCACTGTGTAAGAGAGGTAATGAGCCAACAGCTGAGGCAAGGTTTTCCCTTTTCCACACTTTCAGCTGCTGAAGAACCTCTGCTGGCAGCTTGGGGCTGGCCAAGGCAACCCCTATACACACTGGTGCTAGTGGAAACCTCGGCAGAGGCTCGGCAGAGCCAGGACCATCCCTGACCCCTGAGGCCACCGTCTGCTTGCTGGGACAGTACCAGGCCATCTGCATCAGGCAGATACCACCAGTGTCCCAACATCACCTTGTCATAAGGTCAATTTTGCAGCTGGATGGAGGATGCTGAGTCCTGGCCACAGCTCACTACCAGTGAGGTGAGGATTTAGGTACAAAAGAGAGGTTTGCTAAGCTTCCAGGAGGGTTGTCGTGTCCTCATGCTTCCCAAAATGTAAGTTTAGGGTGCAATAAAGCCCATGTCATTGAGTCTAGAAATTGTCCTTCTGCATATCTGAATAACTATTTTTAAATTAATGTTTTATTGTCCGTTTGCCTGGAGAATTGTGATCAGTATGTGCTATAGCTCTGAAACTCTGTAAATAATTACTGCTTCAGAGCTATTCAACCAGGATGCCTTCAAATGAGTTTTTTGATGAGTTTTTTGCTGTTTGTTTTTGTGTTGTTGTGTTTTCTTTTTTTTTTTTTTTAAACGGTAGATTAAAGGGTTATTTCTGTAGAAAAGAGACATCTTGGCAATATTGAAAATGAAATGTCCTAAATCAGAGCCTAGGACTGTATTATTTCACGCACTAGCTACTGAATGATGAATTAATAACAGTATCTCAAATACATCTTCCATCAATATGCTGCTTCAGATTCCATCAGCATTTAATTAACATAAATTATATGACATGAGGAGGATTCAGGCAGTCATCAAAAAGAACACTTCTCTTGTAGGCTACTGAAATTCATGTGGCTTCTGCAAGGCAGCAATTTCTAGAAATTCATCACAAATCAAGTATTTCCACAGCAAATTCAAAGCTGAGTTTTTCCTGATTTTCCCAGGATAGGATATTGGATCTTTGGCTTTGGTTCAGGTCATCATCTAAAGTTTTATGCCAAGGAATAGCAGTTATACAAAGGAAATAATGGCAGTATCTAGCTGCAGCGGGACCTTCAGCAGACCCTATAACCCGACAGTGAGGTGGTGCATCGGTAAACCACACAAGCCCTTTCTCATTTAAGCACCTTAAGAGAAAATAGTTACAACTGTCCTAAAGAGCCTGGGTACTTTTTTTAATCTCATAACAATACAAAAGGTCTTACTGCTCTGCCTTCAAAAGGGCGCAAAGAAAAGTAGACTGAGTCCAGGAACAGGAAGGTTCAGGTACACAGTGAAATGTCAGCCAAGTGACCAGACTGAAGAGGAGGGAAAGAACAGCTGTAGTCTCCCATCGCGCTGAACGGCTTCCAAGTGCTCATTTGCAAAGAGAAGGGAACCAGGTGCAAAAGGCAAGAGGGAAAGACAAGGACACGCGGGCTCCTAACAGCAGAAAGGGGGATATTGCTTCTTCTCCGGGCCTTTCTGAAGCAAAGCGAGGGAGATGCCTGCTTTAACCTACAACAAAGAACTAAATGCTGGCCGAGTTAAACCAACAGAAAGTTATTTGTGTTAGGTATCACATTAAAAGCATATTTTGCCATTGTTTTTGTGGCTCACGCTTTTATTTAAATGTATTCTTTTGTCCTTAAGTTTTGTCCAGTGAAATAGGAGATTCTGAAGTGACCTGACAAACCAAAGTATTTTATCCCCATAGATGTGGTTATTCTTTAAACTAGGATGGGGGATTGCCGAGCAGCATCCAGCTCCCCAGCCTGTTACTCCAGGGAGGGCAGGTAGCGCAGTGCAGCGGCGCAGACGCTGCTGTGTAGGCTAGGATGGCAGAGCTGCAGGGACGGCTGGAAAGTAGCTTCTTTCAGAGACTAGCAACAACTACAAAAGCTTTCTGATATGTAGTACAGAGCAGATCATAGCCCCCAAAGTCTTTGGGGAGATTCTAATAGGAGGCTGTCTCTCCTTCACATCACATGAATCAGAAAGCATGGCAGTATAAATAAGTGGCATTAATGTACAATGCAAGTGGCAGGGGAAAGATGAGCCCTGCATTCAATTATGCTGTTCTAGTCCATATAACCCGCTCCAAATTAGTTAATGTAACACTCACTATCCAATAGCCCTCCCTGCTATTGTTACGAGTTGCCCTGGAGTAACAGCTCCAAGCACCGCGCAATCCTGCAGCAAGCAGCTGTTCGCTCTCCAAAGAGTTCACAAGAGACCAAATAAGCAAAGGAAAAATAATAATAGCACAAAGTGTCCAAGGTTAGGAAACAAGTCAGTAACTGAGGCGGGAATAGAGATCACGTCCTTCTCGTCCTTGCTGCATGCAGCGGACTCCAACGCCTTTCGGTCAGTTAGCTGCCTCTGACATAAGATGCTCTGCTAAGACTCCAGTATTAACGACCACAACTTCCACAGGTATCGTACAGGGCTATGGAAGCTGACAAATAATAGTGCCTTGAACAGGAAAGTTATTTCCTAACCTGTTAGATAACAGGTGTCACCATAAAAAGATCAAGGACTCACCCACTAAAAGCACTCTCACAGGAAACTCTTTTCCAAGCATGCCACACGCGTGCCCCCCGTCAAAGTAGCTGTGAATATTTGTGAAGGCCATCTCAAACTCTGGCCCGAGAACAAGTCTCATTTGTGTTTTTCCCATTAAAGCAAATCACTTCCCTCTGCATTTAAGCATCAGAGCTTGGAAAGGGGAACAGTGGGACCATCATTTTCATATCTCCATTCACTTCCATCCCAGCCTTTTTGTATCTAGAACTGAATGGCTCAAAACCAGTTTTTCAAAAGCAATAATAGTGGCCCTTAATCATCCCTCCACTTCAAAATACTACTTAAAAATGGAAAGATTAAACCAAGATCCCTCTTTCACCCACAGTTCAACACATCCCAGCTGTATGTTTACATTGCGTACACATCTTAGGGTACAGGTTCGCACCACAAAATACTACAAGAAGCAGTTCCCAGCTGCTTCTGGTAACAGCACAGACAGGAGGTTTGGTACCGCTGAGGCTCTGGCATTTTTACAGCAGTGACTGAGATTTTAAAAAGGGAAACTAACTGTTCAAATCTGACTACAACTCTGATTTGGACTCCTAACCTCTTGGGTCATTTTTTTAAACATCCAAGCCAGGATTGGTAACAAAAATATTTGCCTTTTTTTTTCCCCTTTGCTTTTGTATTTTTCATTACACGACTATGTAGCACTATTGTGCTAGGACAAGCAGTCAGACCTCAGCTGAAACACCGCTTCTGCTAGAATCCCTCTCAGTTACTCATTCCCTTTTCTCATGACATTCTCAAGAGGCTTATTAATAATAACTGGGGAGACAGATCTTTTCCATCTCTAACTTTGGAATGGGTAAGTTTTCCCTGGAACATATTACTGAGATTTCTTCCCCAGACATTCCCCCCTCCATGCCCTACTCCTCAAGAGCAGTGGTATTTCCAGAGATTAAGTTAACTCCACTAACTGTGTTATAGCCTCCATTCTTGACAAACCACCCTTCATTGCCTTAATGTTCTCATTATGTGTGATACATTGCATCACTGTTCATTTATTATAGCATTTTAACTTGGGTTCAGATTATATATCACTGGTGGAGCTCTCTGGGATAAAGGGCAATGAATACTTTAATTGCCTGATAAATTATTAAGGACAATCCTTTAATTGGGTAATGTGGTGTTTACATCTTTGAAGCAAATACTTATGGAACCTGTATGGGTGAAGATTTTTGCTAAACACACAGCTACCAGCCGCTATCTTGCCTTGAGAATAATAGTTTTATTAGGCTATTAAAATAAACACCACACAGGATAGATTGTACCAGATGCCAGGCGAGATCCGCACCTGGAACGAAGAGGCGAGCTGCCATCAAAGTCAAAGGAGTTACATTGACTTACACCTGCCGAGGCACCGGTCTTCTGCATCCGATGGATTTCACTCAAAGCAAGGCAAAAGAGCCAGGGACCTACATTTTACACCGCTTTAGCTAACCTAGTTCATTTGAACTGAAATGGGTCACAGTGTACCCACACAAGGAGTTCAGCAGCAAAACTGACTTCAGAAGGAGCATGGGGAAAATACAGCTGGGGAGAGCAAGCGCGGGCTGCATTAAACAGAGCCTGGCATGACAGAAACCCGGTCTTCTGGCTGCTCCTGCAATGCAGGTCAAATAAAACATCTCCTGGAAGGGCACAGCCTAGGCAGCCACTTACAGCCCAGGCAGCCACTTACAGCCCATTGGGAAAAGATGGGGCCATACAGCTGAGAGGAAGAGCATGGTCCTGCCTGAGACCTCGCTGCTCCTCCCTTTCTCTTCTGCCTGCTCATTTCTGTACTTTGAAACAGGGATTTCTTGAAGTTTTGCAACATCCCTTCTTTGCTGAGCTGTGTGACTGTGAAAATATTTGTCACATCCTTTCCAGCCATATGCTATGCTTCTGGCTTATTAAAATAGAGAGAAAGGAGCAGATTGTCTAGGACGAAGCTTTGTGTTGCTTAGAAGTATTCAAGAAATAGGCTTTTCAGGGTAAGTTAACATTTCAAAAGTGTTTCATATCTATTTGTTATCAGCTTTTGGTAACAGTGTGCCTGAGCTCAGACCCTGCATACAAAATACCACTGAAATTAATTGTACTTTATCTCACTCCGACTTGTCCCCTGCATGTTGAGCTCTTCATGAGTTCAAGGTGAAAAGGTGCTTAGCCTACAGAGGACAAATCGCTCTTATTTCTGTAAATACTCAGCGGCTTCATTTTAGAGAGTCTCCCTGTGATTCAGGGTAGTTTGTCCTGGGACCACGAGGGCTAAGTGACAAGCAGTAGGCAGGAGTGTGCAAAGAGCCCTTGGGAGAGGTGAAGACAGGGGAAGCGAGACTATTAACACCCATTTTAGCAATTTCGGACACAGACATCCACTCTTTTCATTAAATGTGCTTGGCACTTGCAGAGAGCCACAGTGAGGGGCAGGCATGGTCGCACCCAAACAAGATTAGCTAGAAGACGGGCAGCACCATCACCAAGCAGATGTAACGGGGGAGCCTCTCCCGTAACCCTCTGATACACCCTGTGACTTCCTTCTCTCCCCAAAACAGTTTTTCACCAGAATTGCACAGCCTAGGGCCACCTGGCTTTCACTTTGAGACTCCACTCTCACCCCTCTATGGCCAGAGGACAGCAAAGCAATACGGAAAGAAAATACACACACGCACCTATATATTTTCATGCGCATCATACATATCTATACACGTTACTTTTCCTAAGAAAAGGTGACACTTACGTTCCCTGTCAAGAGGCCATTGTGTTTTGTTGGGGTAGGAATTCAGCCCCACACGCCACACAACCCCCTTGCACAGCAATGGCTGGGTTTGGCCCCCCTTTGCCTGCAGCGCTTGGGTGAAAACGCAGTTAAGCCTTACAGATAAAAGAGCTCTCTGCCCTTTCAAGGGCTGAGGAAAATGCAGTCACAAACCTACTGCTTACTGTCAGTGAATCTCAATAACAAAGTCAAATTAGGTGAAATCCCAGCTGATGCCTCCTTACAAAAGCTGATGTTGAACCAGCGCATCCAGAAAAACATCTAATTCAATGCCCAGATCTTAAGAAAAATCAATCCCTGTGAACACACACCCAAATGAAAACAAGTGTAGATGAAGAAATTCCTCAGGTTAATGCTTCCAAACAGATCAATGCACAAACTCCTGTGGATTGATTTCCTGGAGCTGCAGCTCCACATTAGCTCTCCAGGGCAATCCCAATCCGTCACACATCCATGAAACCAAGGAGTCAGGCTATACCTGCCGTTTCTTGCCCCTCCTTCTCTAATTCTCCTCTCTACTCCCCCCAGGCTCTGGCTACTTCTCCACCCCCTCCAGGCAAGCTCAGGACAGCCTTCCCTGCTCCCTGTTGCCTCTCCATCTTGTCCTCCATCACAGAACAGTTCCTCCAGCCATTCAAGGGGTTTCCAGCCCAGCTAACCACTTTCCTGCTGCAGGTTGCGGGCATTTCAGCAAAGAAGGCCCAGTAGTACCAAAAGGCTGGGCAGGAACAAGGGCCAAAACAGCTGCTGGGGAGGGTCAGTGAATTCCAGATGTGCAGAAGAAAATCCCCTTCCCCACCCAGCTGTGAAGCAGGCAAGCAAATTCGCTCATTTTAGCATTTCTGCTGTATCATACCATACAAGTGAGTGGGGGAAGGAACTCAAGCCAACTGTGCCCTTGCTTTTATGGGATCCATCCCTCCGCCCTTCACTGATAGCCTTTTAAATGGCATCCCAAGAGGGCCCCTTTGCTAGTCAAAACATCATTGCCTTGCCTTATCAGTTGTAACTGCAGGGCTGCAGAGCTGTGTTATGCTGATTGTGCTGCTAACGGGTGCAAAGGCACTCAGTGTACAGCTCAATAACCACCGCAGCTACCTCCAGGTAGAGTTTACCTCCAATACCCACCCTATCAGGGGAGAGTACAGCCCAGAGAACACAAAGAAATAAAACAGCTTTAAAACGCATGTTTTGGGGATGGTGCTGGAGATTTTTAATTGTCTTCAGGGTATTTAGCTTCACACACAGCTGGTGGTGAAGCCCCAGAGGCAGTTGCTCAGGGAGAACTGATCTGGGGTGGGTTCCTGCCTGCAAGGGAGATGTTTCATACCATCACCCCCTTCCCAAGTGGGTACGAGGGAAACTGCTCACCCCAAGGACCACAGAAAACATATTATGGCACAGGGGCCCGGGCACCAGCCGCTGACAGCCCACTGCTGAACTTGGACTTTCTCCCAACAGCTCTTTGCAAATTTAACAGGTGCTGCTTCCCACTTCAGCTGTCAAAAACTCCGCACTTCATTCTGCTTTTGGATACCCACATGCAACACTCAAAGCTTTTGACCTGCTCATGTTCTATGCTCTCCAGGTCTCCCATTCTCACTTTGATATTAGCTTTACCACCATCCTTTCCAAGTCAGTACTTTACTACAGCAAGAGCAAAGCAAATATGCCCCTGACTGCTCTGTTCATCTGTAAAGGTCCTATGCAGTGAAGTGCAGTAACAGCCTGAAGGCACTGCACCAATTCACTGGCTTTAAATCCCCAATGCTGGGATCAACTTGTCTCTTGGGACTATTCCCACAACAAAATTAAAAGGGCAGGGGGACAGAAGAAATTGCCAAGCAGAAAGATGGCCCTGCAGTCAGTCAAGCAGCCACTGCTGACCTCTGACAGTGCTTGTTGGGCTCTGGTCACCGCCTGCCTTCAAGCCCACAAGCACAGCAGCCGCCCCCCAGCCGGGCTGCGCACGGTGCTCACAGGGAGCACAACCTGCAAGCAAGGACCAAAGCTTCCTCCCTCCTCAGGAAATGCCTTGCACCACCATCCCCCATGCCTGCATGCATGTGGTTAGTGCTATAGAAATGGGACTACTCTGGTATATGGCACAAAATATACGCATAAGGTTTTAGAGGACCAGGGTCACAATGATGCAAAGGTCTGGCTGGGAAGATGCGGCTCCCCAGGACTCAGGCACACTGAGGTCTGAGGTGGATAAGGTGAAGAGGACAGTGAAGAAAAGGACTTGTCTTGCTGACGAAACATTTGAAATAGAAATCTACCTTTGGAGGAAGGGATCCCATTGCGTTTTCCATACCCCACGCTACAACCCTGTTGACAACTTTCTCACCCAGCCACAGCTTCAGTGGTGTGTTACTTTACAACTACGCGTGTGACACAAGACAAAAGGGTACACGTAAAACCTGTTCCAAGTCATAAATGCGCCTGAATTGTCAGCTATAGGCTGACAATAATGCAAGCTAAAAATAAGTTTAATTTGTAGCACTCTACAAACTATTACAAACAGACAGTGGGAATTGCTTCCTATTTTCTTCCCTCTACTTCAAGGCATATCTTATCTGCCTTTGCTGGGGCAACCATCTATCACATTTCCTCACATGTATCAGAAAAAAACAGGCATGTTGCATCTGATTGTGCTGCTTTATCTTTACCAGTGTTTTGGGAGCCATTCCCGCTTTGGTTATGCCAATCTGATAACATTATTTCTGAGCAAGTTGCTGGAGCAGAGGGACTAAGAGCTGGCTAGCAGAGGCCAAAGCCAGAGTAATCAAATATGCTGGTTTTGTATTTCAGACACTGATTGCAAAGGGTGGGAGTGCACCATTTCTTTCTGATGTCAGAAAGAAAGCAAAATTCAAACTTCCAGAAAAATTTTAGAAGAGACAGTATGTATACAGCAGGGGAGATGGAAAGCATCCCGTGTTGTGCAAAATGGGTATGGAAGCAGGGAAGAAAACACTAAAAACTCGCCTAGCAGGACCGAAGCTGCCTCCAAATCTGGCCCTGTCTCCCTGAAGGCTGGAGCATTTCAAGTGGCTTTCGGCCCCAGCTGACCTCCACATCCCCGTAGCTATGGGTGGCATCACCCCACTCCCTCCTGAGCCCCGGAGCTCAGCACAGAGGCTGCAGCCAAGCTCCTGCTCTCAGCCCACCCCCGTGCTGGCAGCCTCCAGCCAAAGCAGGAACACGGGCACCAAGAAAATGACTGATTTCTGTGACTATATGATCTTTAATTTGGCATCAATGCTCCTGTCATGGTTTACCCTGAACAGTAGCTGGACCACGCAGCCGCTCGCCCCCCCCCCCC